>ML977677.1:18079-96461 GCA_010015725.1 Amniculicola lignicola CBS 123094 | reverse complement strand
TATTAGTTTCCTCTACTAGATTATTATATAAATATAGGAATTATACTTCTTCCTTATATAAATCTATTATATTATTATCTAGGATTAGGGAGCATATAGATTAGTTATTCTCAGATAGTATAGTGTTGGCTAGTTGGTTTACTTAAGCCATTATAGCATTTATATTATTATTATTTTACTATTAGCTGAATTGTGTAGCAGGGTTTTCTAGGTATATACTATACTATCTTCTTTTATATAAAAGTTAATCTCTCTATCCTATAGCTATAAATAGGATTAGTAATAAAATAGAGACCTTAGTAGAGGATTAGTTTCTCTAAGGTACAACTCTGTCTTCACTCTTACTAATTTATAGTTAAAGCTAATTAACTACTAATTAGTATTAAATAGACTTTAATGTATAACTATATATTCTAGTTTAGAGGTATAGAGGTATAAGAAGTATTCTATACGTATATATATAGGTTGGAGTTAGGGGGTATAATTAGCTAGTTCTATTATTTATATCTAGCTTAGGATAGAAGGCTAGGAGGTTCTAGAGTATAACCTCCTACTAAGCCTTTATATAGGCATTATATAATCTTATTATATAAGGCTATATAAAGGTAAGTATTACCCCTAAGTAATTTATATATAGATAATATATATATATATACCTTATATAAAATTTATATTAAGATCTATTATATATTAGAAAAGATATTTAAAAAATAAGCTTTTAGTTTTAGTTTTCCTATCTATATAGATATAACCTAACTCTAACCTAACCCTAACCTATTTACTAGCCTAGGGGGGCTTAAGGAGATACTAATTATAGGTACTAATTAGGGGAAAACTATAATCTAAGAAGGATTCTAAGATAGATAGAGTACTAATATCTATCCCTAGGTAGTATAATACCTACTAAGCTGCAATATATAAGGGCTATATTAACTTTAAATAACTTAAGCTCTTAGTATATATTAATGTATCCTATAATTCTATATAAATTGTGTGCTGCAGCTATCCTAGAGCCATTGGAACCTCTTTTACAGAAAAATTACGTTTACATTGTCAACTTCGCGCCTAATGTGCGTAGAGTCTTCTTTTATGGCGTAACCGAATTCTGTCACCATAGCAACACTATCGGGGCTTTCGTTACTTGATCCTCGTATGGGGACCTTGGTTCGGCCTTGGAACCTCACTGCTATACTGGGAAGCCATCACCAGTCTTGTAGCTGCTGTCGCACCCAAAGTCATGCAAGGTCGCCACCCTGGTCGGTACTTCTAATTGAAGCACTTACCGGTTCTGGCTAGTGCAAACCGACTCAGCCAATCTTATATAATCATCACAATGTAATTGAAGTTTGTCATCTGGTACGCCAAGCTTGTGGCTGAGTATAGCTGAGCAGAGCCTCGTCCCGGAGCAACTGATCTAACAGCTAACAAACCCAGCGTCACAGCTTACCACCAACGACCGCAAGCACAGCAGAAGAGAAACTTCGCAACAGCTAAGGTGTTCTTGTCCTGCTGCTTTCAAGGATTTAACTGAACTATTGCTAACGCTCTTTAAGCACAGGCCTGCCAAGTCCTCAAAGACCCCTTCATCCTCCCTCTTCGCACCTCGCACCTCGCACCTCACCTCCACAACATAGAAGCATTCTAGATGGGAACATGGTCATTAAGCAGGCCAAAGCTGACTCCGTTCTCAATATTCACTCCAAGAGGGATTTGACCAGTCTTAGCGAAGTCACAGATTATAAGACAGGCGCATTCCTCCGCTCTACCTTCACCTACGTCGATAACGAAGACATCGCATGGGTTGGTCGGGCACCTGGAATACGAAAGTACGACTTGACAGTTGAGGATCTCAAACGAGAGCTGAAAAGAATCCCCGACGAGAAGATTTACCCGCTACACACGTGGATGTCTGTTGTGTTGGAAACCGATCGAAAGAACCTCTTCATTAAACGCCCTAAGATATCATGTGCTGATAATGAATACGAGATCAAGCTTGTGCCGCGAATACTTTTTGAAGAAGCTGAGGTCTTGGAATTCCTTAAACAACATCAGCATCCGAATATCATCAAATATTACGGCTGTATCGTCAATCGCGGCCGTATCACCGGCCTCGCCCTCGAAAAATATGGAGTCATCTTGCAGTATCGTTACGAGGATGTTCCACATAACCTCGACATTGCTGCTTGCATGAACGGCATCCGTAATGGCGTGAGGCACCTCCATTCTCTTGGACTGGCACACAATGACCTTAATCCCTCGAATATTGCCCTTGATAGCGATGACAATCCGATCATTCTCGACTTTGGCTCTTGTAAAAAGTTTGGCGAGGAACTTCTTTCAGGAGGCACGTATGGCTGGGTTGACGAAGACTACTTCACATCTGCCCAACGTCATGACGAATCCGCGTTGGCCAAATTAGAAGCGTGGCTGATAGAGGAGAAAACCAGAAGACCCTGAAGCACTTCACAGAAAACTGTATTATGTATATAGCTAATGTATAGTTTGCCCGCTACATGCCCAAGTTGATCATCAATGATTCAGAAATGCGTTCCTCGTCCTCGCCGCCTCTCAAGGGTTGTTTAAAGTGTTCGTGATTGCGCCAAGAGGGCCTCGTATCTGAGTGAGAGGGGACGCCAAACGGGCTTGCTCTCGGAATAGCTTCTGCAGCATTTGGCAGGCAGTGCGGTTGCATAGAGCGCAGGCTCTAAGTTGTGGCTAGAGAGTGCACGCTTTATACGTTACTCATAAGAGAATCAGGATCCAAGTGGGATGGGCAATGCAATCAATGCGATAGAAGAGATGGATTCAGAGTTGTGGTCAGCCGTGTTGATGTTTGGGTTCACAAGTAGCCAAGCTGCGCGCCAGGAGATCCTTGGCTGTGGCCTGCCGGCTATTAAATTATCCGTCCCGGTAGCACATTAGCTTTTACAAAGGCGGAAAGGAACCTGTGAACGCACATAACACCAGTCTAATGTCAGTCCGCATCTTTGTCAAATTCCGAACTCGCCAGGTTTTATGCGACCCTAGTAAAAAACTCAAGTCTGTCGCCGACGCAGCGTGTCTAGCATTGTTAGGCCGCGAGTTTGACTACCAAATGGACTTCATTCACAGTCAAGGCGAAATCTACAATGAAAACTCCCCATGCCACATTGTCATTGACTGTGACTATCTTCATGCGCCGCAGACATTAAAAGATGTTCAGCTACACTGCTTTGCTGTAGAGGATAATAGGCAGCACAGTAGTCTCTTGTTAGTATTACGAGCCTTACCCTACCACGTCGCCCTTCGCTGATATATAGGATAGATTTCTTCGAGAGACGAATGTGCACCGAGGCAAAATCGACATTGTCCCGTGGGGAAGACATTCATCCTAAATACTGAAGTCCGTCATCGATCAAGCTCAATAAGAGAGGGAGAAGTACAATTCAGCTAAAGGTCATGACCTTAGTCGAAAAATTGAGAATTTGATGGCGTTGATACATATGTTGTGTTCTGCTTCTGGCTCGAGTGATCAGCCTTATTCACTTAGGTCTAGATCCTCGATCGTGTATTCGTCGTCAGCGAAGTTGGCTGTATCTGGGGGTATTGTGGGCGTAAAGGCAAACGTCTCTACAACAAGGCACACATTAGAAGAGAGATAATAATTGATAAGAACCGGCCAGCTATACAAAAGTGAGATGAAGGTAAGTCTTTTGAAACGATCATCAAAAGACAGCCATTTATAATGCAGGCACTCTGCTTGTATACGATTTTGGGCCTCAGAGTTTCCTAGGCAAGCAATGTTAGATAGGTTAACTAGATAAGAAAAGGAGAACGAACCCATCTCATTTTGAATGCTTTGTGCCACCTCTGCGGAGTTGAACTGGCCCTTCCAGCATTTGGAAATAATATCTCCAAGCTTGACCTCAGAGACATCTGGGTAAATGCCCTCTTGGAGCCAGAGTTGGACCATCCAACCCTCGACATGATCGTCTGCAACACCTGGGCAGTTGCGCTCTCGAATCCAATCAACCATCCAGTCTTGAAGTTCTTATGTGGCCTTTTAGAAGTGATGATCTCATAAATTGTCGACCCCAGTGCATGGAGCTCAGACCACATGGTTCCCTTCCAGTTTTCTTCAAGAACTGGATGCTTGAAACCTTCTTCCGCTCTGACTCTGGGAGGATTTCCATCAATGCCAGATCCAGCAAAATCGCACAGCAAAACCGTCCTTGATGAATCTAGAAGAATATTTCGGCCGCCGATATCGCCGTGCCTGATACCATGACCGTGAATGTACTGAACAGCTTTTGCGATATCTCGGCACCATTTGATACGCTCATCTGCTGTTGCGGTATCGCCGTCGAGAAAGAATTGGTGAAGAGTGCCATACTCGGCGCGTTTGAGAACAATATGCTCAGCGCATACTGAGACTGGACCAGTTTCGGCGATTCTGAGACAAGGTACAATGTTCGGATGGCTTCCTAGGCGTTTATAGATCCGTTTTTCGATTTCAATGTCCTCTATCGAACTTGGATCTGTCGTTGGAAGTTTGATAACTTCTGTCGTATTCTCCGGCCAGTAAAAAATAGGTATGGCCTGATCCGCCCCAAGCCAAAAGCTCGGTGCCTCGTGGGTTGAGAGCCCATGTAACAACGATCTCTTGGCCTTTCTTGTCCTTCTCAATGCGCATTGTATTTCAGCAGTCTGGGTTAAGAGCAGAAAGGAGGGATATGCGAAAACTGTTGGAGAGCTGGCGAGGATAACGGAAGGTCACAATGTGCTGAAGGTATAAGCGCTCAGGCTATAGCAGGATCGCACAGCCACATGCGAGGTTATGCTACACCCTTAGTTATACTTCCATTGTGGCTAAGGACCATGGTTGCCGTTCTTCAATTTCACTATGTCCTCCCTATGGCGGCTTATAAAAACCTTCCTACGGTGGACGATAAGGGACGAACTGTTCATTATTACTGTTGTTACTATCCGCTAGGAGTGAAGTAGGTCCTCGCCTCAGGAACCAGTGCATGAATCAGAGAGGTGGATGACTCAACCGTCCTCAAATATCCTCTTGCCCGGCGAAGGCATGACCCGTCTCGACGTGGAGAGGAAGCTTCTTAAGATTATCGGGCCACATGAGCGGATTATAGGCCTCAAGGCCTTCTCAGACAGGGGGATTTACTTGGAACGCGCCGCAAACGGAACTGTAGCTAAGTACATACTCGAATTGGGTAAAAAAAAACCCCCTTTGCTCAAGCAGCTACTGGTCTGATGCTGAGAGACTGTGGAGGCAGTCCCTTTGATGCGGATGTTAAAACGGACCTCTTTTCGCTGGGGTGCACCATCTACTTCATCATGATGGGCTATGCTGTGTGCCCTGACATCACTGACGGGGAAGACAGATGGTATGAGAAAGTGGGAGACAGATTCGCGAGCCGGCAGTTTCCCCAAGACCAACATGCCTACAGTGCTATCACCTTGAAGTGCCAACGGAAGGAATATGAATCTGCCGATATCGAGTCTCTCGAAAGGGAGTAGTGAGTTGGCATGTTTCTGCCGCGTTTCGCTTTCCAAGTTCTTCGGCTGGGAACGGGGGAACACCGTTAGACAAAGGGGATTGTCTTGTATGACAGGGAAAGTCGCATTCTCGAATGAGGCACTCGGCGTCTGAGGCATCAACGTTTTAGAGGTATGCGCGGCGTACCATGAACATAACTTGAAGCGATAAGAAATTGCCACCACTCTCGCGTGCATTCCCTATTTTCTTCTTTCCCTTACCCAAACATATGTCCGGTACAGGGAAGTATCCGACAAAGTGACCGAAGACACCAATCACGCCCCTCTCCAAACCGTACCTTGTTTGCTACGGCGGCGTCAACCCATCGTGCCCTGTTGCTCCGGCCGGTTCTGCCATACCCCCGCTCCGTACTTCTTCTTGACCAACTCCTCGGCCGGCTCAAGCAGCGCTCCATGGAGGCTGAAATACCCTCGCACAACATTTCGTAACTCATCACAGATGTCGTCGGTGCTAGAGGCTTCGCTTGATTAGCAGTATCAGCATCTTGGGCAATTGGGCAGAAACTCCGATTATTTGCCTAGGCGATGGAAGCTCCGTGAATTCGGATGCTTATCCTCTGGGATTGCTAGATTGCTCATGAGCCGTCATCGGGTATCTCTCATTGCTCCTCTCTTTTCGGTCTCTAGATGCTCCAAGAACTTCAGAGCTGTCCAGTCAAAGACGTGGTCGTACTCATAACCTTTGCGGCGGAACAGGTTGCGGAATAAACGGCGCAGATATACGTAGTTGGGTGGTTCGTCAGAGCGAAGAGAGCGGACGTGCTCAGAATACTTTTTGAACTCATCGGGAATGTCCTTGTAGAGCCCCCAATCCGTTGCTGACTGCTTCCTCTGTAGAATAAGCTTCTCCTTGTGCTCCTGAGTATCGGCCTTTAACCCTTGCCAAGGGAGGGAACCTTGGAGAAAGTATATGAGGACATAGCCGAGTGACTCCATGTCATCTCGAGGAGACTGCTCTAAGTCGTCAAGTAAGCAAGGTCACGTGATTATTAGCGGTTTAACTCACCCACACCTAAGTGTGCATTGACGCTAGCATAACGCGTCGTGCCGATTAGGGAACAATTGCGCTCTCCCGGTTCCTCAATTTCCTTTGCCAATCCAATGTCCGTTACATAGACGTTGTTCCCTTGTTTGCCATCCCCCATTAACATATTCTCCGGCTTGACATCTCTGTGGATGTATCCTTTGGAATGAATGTGTCGGAAGGAAGGGATCAGCTGATCTGCAAGCAGCAATACGGTCTTGAGTGAGAATTTTCGACTGCAATAGTTCAAGAGATTCTCCAGGTTTGGGCCAAGAAGTTGAAACGCCATCACCCTGAATTCACATTCGTGTCCGTACCAGTATACTTGGGGGATGCCAGGCCCACCAGAAAGCTTCTCGTAGATGTCGTTTTCGTTTTCGAGGAGGGAGCGGTCGATGTTGACATGCTCGAGTTTCAGGGCGACTTCCTGTCCAGTCTGGAGGTCGCGCCCTAGGGCACCGATGAGTATCCCGATATGAGGCCGTTGGAACTCTCCTTGCCTTGATAAACCTCGCCGAAGGAGCCGGCGCCCAGCCGGCGCTCGAGTTGATACTTCTCTTTGATGCGGATGACCTGTGGAGTTGTTGTGAGCGGGGTTATGTCGGAGAAACGTGTTGCAGCGGGAAGCGACCTACCAAGTTGCTCATTGCATCGACCGCACTGTTTGTTACCCGAATCCTCTTGGAGGTTCTATCGGAGCTTCTATCGGAGGTGAGTGACGATTTGCCTTGTAACTATCGTATGGTTGTGCTGACTCAGAACTGCCAAGCGCCCGCGTCCCCCGTCCCCCACACTTCTCTCAGCTTTCAGGCGGGCGCCTACCTCGTTACAAAGCACACAACTATATTCTCGCCCGTACGCTCGAATCCGCCATGGACCGTGATGCCTCCTGGAGACGAAGCGAAACCTCAAAATCGAAAACGAAAGCGGATAGTTGAAGCCGTGTCGGCGACTGATGCTCCGCAACCGACCACCAAACGCCGAAGGGGATCGCGACGACAAGCCTTCAAGACACCGCCCGAATTCTGGGACAGCCTTTCGCAGGTACCGCTCTGCCGTCGCGCTCTTCGCGAGTTCAATCGGAGGGCAGTTCTGCCCTCTGCACCCGAACCGCCAGCACGATCGGCCCTCGAAGGTGACCTCGTCAAACAGCTTGAGCGCTTTGCGCGACACGGTGGCCCAAGTCTTCGCGATATCAGAGGAGTGGGTTGTGTTTACCCTTACGGAGAATCACGCTAATTTCCTTCTCAGTACCCAGAACCGGAACCGGAAGCCGTGCGCAAGATGAGTTCAAGTCAATCCCGCCCAGGCACTTCTCGAACAGGAACTGGAACCGGCCCTTCCAACGCATCGAGCCGGACTACGCCGCGGACGAGGATATCTTCAAAAGACGCCGCCTTTGAGCAGGGCATCATTGATGCGGATATACATCCATACAATCGAGGCCCAAAACCAAACGAGTGGAAGGAAATAAATGAGCGGTTAGCGCAGCCAAGACCCTCCCTATCGCCTTCTCGGTTTTCTGAGGGAGCTTTTGAAAAGTTCCAGTTGAAGAATGACGAGGCTAGAAGTGAAGACCAGGTAAAGAGCGAAGTCATCCCGTTGATCACAGGCGAAACTTCCATTCCCTCGGTCCATAACCGGCTGTTTACAAACCTTGCGACCATGACCAACGATGCTACTTCGGCCGCGAAGCCGGATTACTACGATGGATCCCGCCCAGCGGAGCTCAACCAATGCGTGCGAAATGCCCTCAAGCCCTACATCGTACCTTCCAAGAGGCTACACGAGCCGCTCCTCCCGAACTTCTTCACGGAAGTGAAAGGGCCCGACGGGAAAGCCTCCGAGATGAGGCTGCAGGCCGCCTACGACGCCGCACACGGAGCTCGCGCCATGCTAGAAATACAGTCGTACGGGCAGAACGGTTACAACTACGACGGCAACGCCTACACGCTCGCGTCGACCTACCACAGCGGCACCGGTTCCCTCAAGATGTATGCGATGCACCCTACCGAGCCGGCAGAGCCTGATGGGAAGCCTCAATACCATATGACTCAACTGGACGGTTATGATATGACCGGTAACCGTACCACCCATCTAGCCGGACGACGCGCGTACAGGAATGGACGGGAGTTGGCGGAGGAGTACAGGAAAGCTGCGATCGCGCGTGCAAACGAGAAGGCGAATGAGATGCAAGACAGCGCGCCAGCCTCCAGCTTTGCAACTGAAGTTACTACTCTGGTGTCCGAAGCCTCACTTGGTGGATCTCAAAGCCAAGCGTCTCTCACCGTGCAGAATGATTCAGAGACATCAACGGACGAGCTCGCAGATGCCAACCCACCGGCAAAGCGGTCTGTTTCAAAGACACATCGCTCCAGCCGCCAAAAACGCAATACTGGCGGATCAAATGCTCAACAGAGCAGCTCCGTAGCAACGGCACAAAGCGAAGAGTGGTCGTGGGCGAACGGTGCGTTTCAATGTTTCCAAGGCCAGACACTTGTAAAATCACAGGCTCAAACTCCGCCCGATGTGTGGGTGTATTTCGATCAAACCTGGCCGGGCGAGGGGGGCAAGAAATGGCGGCGCTGGCTATCGGTTACGAACCAAATGGAATACCATTGATTACTGAGGAAAGATATCCGCAATGTTTCAGCTACTAGTCAGTCTGCTTACTTCATTTCCAGTAGCGCGGTTCATCTCCACCTACATGACGCGTTCCACTCCCTTTATTCATCCTCTCGCCTTCATCAAGGGACCCCTAATTCCTCACTTATACGTTAAAATGTGAAGGTTTTAATTTTCCGAGGGTGACAAGTAAGAGCTATTTTCCGATTAGATTATTCATTGCAGCCAGTCCTCCTATGGGTTATAACTCTCTAGTCTACTTTTGCAACGGCTCGCGCTGTGCAATTTAAAACCCTCTCTCCTATATTCAGTGAAACTAAATTATACTCTATGACCATATTCACATATGCTTTACGCAAGTCGCTTATCCGTCTCGACTTACCAAATTGCTGGCACTGTCCAATCGCAACTCCTACTCTCTTTGCCATAAATCCTATGCCGCTTCACTTAGCCGCATATGTGTTATAGATGGAATGTGTTCCCCCCCCCCCGTCAGCTGTGTTTGCATAACAGTGCTAGATACCAGGTATCCAATCCCTTCTCCTGTCAAGCACTGAGCATTGTATGCCTAGAGGCCACGCTCCTTCTCTGAAGAGCCTCTTAGCTAGACAATAGATAGAGCAGATTAGCGACTCCATGTTAAGAGATCTCTTGCACCCAGCTTCAGTTCCTATATAGATCTGCGTCGCTCAGCCTATATCTTAGCACCTAGCATTATAGATTATCCTCCTTTACTAGGTAGATATTATATAGAGTAAGGTAATATATAGGGGATATATTATTACTTACCTAATTAAGTCTAATTCTATAGGTCTATTAGGTAGTTATAAAAATCCTATAGGGTTAACCTTCTAGCTTTAGTAAAACTATCCCTAAGGTTTAGTATTATACTATAGTTATTAAAACTATTTTCTTAAGTAATATATAGTCTATAGAAACCTATACTATAGTATTAGAGTTATTCTACCCTTTCTCTTTAATTTATAGCTACTAATACTTTAATTATAAGTACTCCTCTTCCCTATATATAGATATTAGAATAGTTACTTATATATTATCTATTAAAGTAGATATAATAGCTTTATCCCTTTTTAAAGGGATATTATTATTTATATATAGGTAAAAGAGAGAAAAGGAGGTATATTAATAGATTAAAGGGGTAATACTTAATACTTTAGGCTAGAGTAGCTTAAAGCTAAAGTCTAAGAGATAAGTTAGTATAGATCTAGATTCTAGTATTAGATAAACTTAGTATTAGATTAAGTAGATTAAGTTAACTATATCTCCTTAAGTATAGGATTTATACTAGCTATATACTAGATAGTTTTAAAGAATCTATTAAATCTATTCTATAAATCTATAGTTCTATTATATAACTTCCCTATTTATCTATTTATAGTCTTTCTTATCTAAGCTAGAGTAGTATCTATAACTTAACTAGTTTTAAAAGAGTTTTATATTAAGCTCTTATTTATTTATAATAAATATTCTTAGTATTAATATTAATAAGATAAGTTTTCTTTTACTAAAGTTAAGTTTATATTTATATTAGCTACTATAGGCTGAATATTTTATATAATAGCATGTTGGTTGTGGTTCTTAAAGAGGTTAGCGAGCCGTACGCCAAGTTTGTGACATCTTCGTCTGAGAGCGAACAGAGAGATCCTCCTCACGTCTACACACAGCGACCTCCTCCGGCGCCGATTGACCCATCTAACGAGCCTGCCACCGAAGCGCCGCCTTATTGACACCCTGTCCTATCCACGCTCCAACCCGCGCCATCCCTTCTCTGCGCAAACAACCTGCGCCGTCCTCCCTCTGCACAAACATACTCCGTGGATGACACCGTTCCCATTGGTACACAAAGAGAATCCGCTTCGCTGTCGCCGCTGGTCGCGCTACGGAACGAGTGTGTCGTATATACGGCACGCAGTTCGCAACGCGCGCTCTGCAACCTTATCACGCCCTGCCATTAGAAACAGCCTGCGAGTTGTCCTCTATGGATACCGCCAGGACTAAGAGCTCCCATATTCAATCACGATTAAGAGCGAAAGCACTACAGATTCTCACCCTAACAGTCACCAAGCTAGCAACCCAGAGGTGCATTAGCAAGTTCTTTACGTGCTCTGGCGGCACCATTCTCCATCTCAATTTCTGTATTAAATTTGGCGACTCTGTTACTCTTGCGGAAGCAAATACACTTCGATTTATCGCAAGGCATACCTCTATTCCTGTCCCAAAAGTTTACCATGCTTTCACATACCATGGCAGGAACTATATACTTATGGAAAGGATTCGTGGTGAGACTATAGCAAAGAGGTGGCAATCACTCTCAGATACGTCAAAGTCGTCAATCTTCAGCCAGCTCAAGCGGATGATAGAAGAACTCCGGTCTATACCTTGTCAGGCCAATATCATATCTAATGTGGACGGTGGTCCCATCCACGATTATCGGCTTCCTCGAATATCTTCCTGGGGACCTTTCAACACTATATCCGAATTCCACCTGGCCCTTAGGAATAACGTGACTCCCAAGTCTCTTGAACTGCAGAGTCACAGTTCACCAAGTCCTGCCGCCATCTTAGACGTAAAACAACTCATTACGTTCCACGAGTCTGTGATACTCCCACCGGTCCTTACGCACGGTGATCTGAGTAGCTTTAATATACTTATCCGCGATGACAAAGTAATTGGTATTGTTGATTGGGAAACCGCAGGATGGCTGCCTTACTACTGGGAGTATACAACGGTATGGCACGCCAATCCTCAAAATCATTTTTGGCAGAATGAAGTGGGTAGCTTTCTGGATCCACAGGAGGAAGAATTAAGTATGGAAAAGATTAGGCGTACCTACTTTGGGGATATATAATTGCCCTCTAATTCCCTTCAAGCAACCAGTTCTTTCCCCTCTATTGCGTCCCACGTTGGGACCTTGCTGAGATCAAACTGCCCTTGTCCGTCAAACCGGTGTTCAGCGGCCTTCTTCGCAATATACCACATTGCAGTGTCCCTTACATGAGTCCAGTCAGTCTGGCAGCTCCCTAACGCCTTCCCGTCATGAGCACCCCAACTGAGGGCTTCTTGAACCCAGGAAACACAATTCCAGTTCTCATATCCTGCATTCCCTGCACGTATAGGAGTTCTGGCAAAAGCCTCCATAAGTCGTGCTCTATCGGCAACCTTGCCAATCGTAATCCGGACGAGAATGGCAGAAGTTGGTTGCAGAGATATTTCGCGATCCTCGTACGTCCAAATATTCTCAGCGGCTCCATTGACAATTTGCATCGACTCCTTCGCATGACAGCGTCTTCCAGTCGCGGTGGTTGCTTCGTTCTTTGGGCCAATGATAAATGCCCAGTGATACCTATTGAGCTTTAGCTGCGTCTATGCCTTGAGAGAAAAAAACCTACTTGTCCTCCCCACCAGGCATTTTTGGAGCTCCGCTACGAGCGTAGAGAGCGACGTATAATCGATCCTTGTTAGACGGCATTCTTAGAGGTCGGATAGGGGCGGCCGTAGGAGCTGTGATAGTCTCTATTAGCAATATTTTAGGGAGGGGTAAAATCAGCTGCAGCAATTCCCAACATTCTATGCCTATTATATCAGAGAATATATAACATACCCTTAACTGCTAGTCAAAAGCTTCTGCCTAGAGACTTAATCCAACAGGGGTTCCTACTTGAATCTCACTTTTGTTCGTCAATCTACGTAAAGTTCGTTGATATTGTTTATTTCACTGCTTTGGAAATTTCTGCATTTGATATTTTGTTCAAACTGGAAGTCCAGTAGGGCAGGCCCAACAACCAACAGACTAGGAACGGGTATTATTGGCCAGTTTATACAGCCACGTTACCGCCGCCCAAGACAAGGCTACAGCCTTGATCCACCGCGAACAGTATTCCAAAGCACGAAGAATTCTCAACACCTCTCTCAGGACATACAACCAATGCAAAACCATATCGCCCAGGATGCGAGTTCTTCCAATCTCTTTCAATCACCCACCAGCTCGGCTACTGCCGAGGATACCGGGTGGAAATACAACCCAACTTATTGCAGGTTTTATCGTCAGACTTGGACAGGCATGTAGATTCCTTGATTTATCATGATATTGTACTTGCTTAAATATGAACGGGAATACACTGACACAGTAGTGCTGCTGTAGGTGACGAATGGAGCACGACGTGGAAGGAGTTACCACATGGTATGTTGGACTGGAGGGATATCCATGCACCTCCCTAGGTCTCACATTCGTAGACTTTCGCCAACGAGATGCGTCTTTCTACTGCTTTGGAAGGGTACAGATGCTCATGCTTCACGCCTTCCTTCCGGAGGCTAACAAGGTCAAAGATGTTTGCGATGGTTTCCCCTGAACGCCAGGATGACCTCCTAGTCGATGTCTACATTGCCATCGAACACCAAAACCGCACTCGACAATTTTAGTAAGAGGTCCCCATTTCCAAAACCACGTAATCCTCAAACCTAACACATACGCACTCATCAGTGCCATAGAATGGGAGAAAAACGGCATTTCCTGCCTTCTAAGTGGTACTGATTACAAGCACCTGCCCCTTCGCATTGAGGACTCGCCACACGTTCTTCGCAGGCATGGGGCTGATTACGATCCCCATGATACCACTAACACTACCCTAAAAAAGTTCCCGGTTCCAGAATTCCATGAGGACTTCCCTTGGATGAGCTTTGTGAAAGATCTGGGAATGCTGAGGGAGGAGGACATTGAGTGGTTGCACTAACGAGGGGATACTGCACCTTCCCATCGCCGACGGGGCGCGAAACGTGTACGAGTTGATCCCGGGAAGAATCCAATACTGAATCTCGTACCAAACATGCCCTATCCAGGAAGTTTCGGCTCCTATCGGAAATTTCCCGCGTCTGGTCGGAGTTGGAAAGGTGTAGGATGGATAGGATTGTGTGCACTGCTCACCGTTGAGTTCTTTGGATGTCTTTCTGATACGTTCTTTGATTGCTTTTCACAAAACCCTTCTCTTAGTTCAACAACTGAAGCTCAAAATCAATTGTACAAAGTCTACCATGACCATTCATTCTATTGTCGCCTCTTCTATCGCCGCAATTCAGATAGCTTTATTTGCTCGACAGCGGTGCAAAGAGAACGTCGTGAAATCTTGCCAAACAAGAGTGAGTAAGTACCTGCGTGTCCACCGAATGAGGCGCAAGCACACAAGGCTGAACAACCCCACCCCTCTTGGCACCACTATTTAGGCAGCAGATGAGCTACGGAGGAGATGGGACACAATGGGGTCCATAACCTCTACGTTTTTGAAGCTCAATGTGCATAGTATCACAAAAAGCAGTTTAAACTAGACAGACGGCAAGCGTGTGACGCGACAATGGCGGAAGGTATAGCATGGAAGTGGAGTCCGATGTATGCCAACTGGTATATCCAAGTGTGGAAAGGTAAGATAAGAACGGATTTCAGACCAAGCACGATATTAACGGCTCTAGATGGTGAATGGAAGACAACGTGGAAGGACCTAGGGCCCGGTATGGCATTGTAAATGTGCCGTAGTAATGCTTCTCACCCAGGTTAGATTACGCTGTTCGGGATAAGGCATTCTACACTCCGGGCACAGTATGTAACTCAAGTTCACTATATTCTCTGTCTAATAGTGCCTAGATATTTGAATATTACGGTGCTGGAGTACCCCGACAAAATCTGAAAATTAGCCTCGTTTTTGCACAAAGTGATAGCACCGTTTTCATCGAGTACGTACTAATTAGACTCTTATTACTTCTGCTAATACACTAATCAACACATTAGCGAAATATGCTCTACCAACGCTACCTCGGGGGGTTCGAGTGGCACTCCCTCCTCCCAAGGACTGAGAGAGGTCTTCGCAAGTGACTCTGGGCAGTTGTGGCTACTAGGATATAAAAATGTATCCGGCAATTCCCCAGACGACTTAGGAGGACCAAACCTTCAAGTCTGGGTAAGAGAGGGGGGGCCGTGGCCTGATATCTCTTGTAGAAAGATGGTGCGGCAGGTTGCAAGGCTTCATAAAGATGACCTAGAAAAGCTGGAAGACAGGAATAAGGATCAGATTCTCCGGTGGGAGAAGGTATCCCTTTAAACAAACATGACTATGCAATCGATAAGGGGTGTGGAAGTTGGTGTCAATTCAGGATCTATTACCTTTTGAATATTGGAGTCTATGTATCACGACTAGGTCTTTGCTGTGATTTCTGTTCTAGAAATCTATCTGGTACGTGGTCTCAATGACTGAACCTACCTCTAGCCATGTCAGAAATTCTCGCCATACAAAACGTAAACACATGCCTAGACATCCACCCAATAAGGTGTCAGCACACAAGGCTGAACAACCCCACCTCTCTTGGCACCTGCCTTTAGGCAGCAGGCTCAACAGACATACTCGAGGACACAGAGTGCGGAGTTTACCAACTGTGACTTTGGAGATCGGTGGCTCGCGTCGGGAACGAAGTCTGAAACGAAACGCAAGGTATTTGCGACAAGACCATGGCAGAGAGTACTGAGTGGAGGTGGGATGGCGAGAAGTGGAAGTGGGATGGAGAATGGAAGTGGGATTGGGAATACGCCAACTGGTACATGCAAACGTGGAATGGTAAGGTAGTAATCTCATCGTTTAAGTTATTATCCGATGAACCGAGAATCATACTTACTATTGCAGATGGTGCTTGGGAGACACAGTGGAAAGACCTAGGTCCCGGTAAGACGCGAAGTATAAAACGCCCTAGTATGTACTGGCTCTGGGACCTTACCGAGTCTAGATTTCCGCACTCGGGATAAGGCCTTCTACACTCCTGGGACTGTAAGTATCTAAGTGAGTTTGAGTGTCTATCTAATAGGGGTAGATATTTGCAATTCACATAGACGGTCGAAACGAGGAAAACATCCTATTATTGGGCGTAGTTACCAAAAGGGATGAGAAGAGCGTTTCGTACAGGTAGGTATGGGGATGAGTCATTATGGTCTATTTGCTGAAATGCTAATTCCCGCATCAGTCGGGTAAATTTTGAGGTGAACTTGGGCGATTTCCCGAACCTCTGCCCCTCCAACCAACTGAAGAATTTGCTATCCTCACGTAATACTAGCTACCTGTGGCTAGACGGAGGCGATGGCATTTCAGCCTTTGGCTGGGAAATACAGCTTAGCGCTAGGTCCATATCTCGGTTCATGGTGAAGTATATTGCACACATTGCTGAGGAAGACTTGGAAAAATTAAACAATAGGGACAAGGCTCAGTTTTTGAAATGGGAGATTCCCCAACTTGGCTCGCTTTGAGATTTCGTAATTCACGGATGATATTCGGATACTAGAATATACCTGGCCGAATATGTGTATTTCTTTTGCAATGTTAATCAATCTTCCCACGCTCCACAGTGCTTCAGATGAGGACCGACCCTACAGGAATACCTATTCACCATCCACCAGTCAACTACTAACCCGTCACTCCATCTTCTTAGGACTCCACCTCCTCCACACCGTCTCCCTAACCCGATACCTCTTCAACACATCTCTAACATCTACCACCCCCTTCCCCTCCCTATCCCCATCCCACGGCGGCGGCACCTCAACATACACCAACACCAACGTCTTCATAACCTGAGTCTGCACGCGATTCGCCCTATGCAACCACCACCAATCCCTTCCCCCCTTGCCCCTAACCTCCTTCCTCCTCTCCTCCGTCTCCGACCAATACGGATGCGAATACGCCGGGATAATAATGACGGCGAATTGGGCGTGCGTAAACGCAGGACCCCGATTGTAGATGAGGTAGTCACAGGCGAATTTTACACCGGAGCGGACTACCCACCCCAGAGAGCGGAAGTGGTGGTATACGACGTATTTTAGGAGGAAGGGGTTGTCTGGGGCGATGGATTGATTATGCGTAGGGTTTTGGGTGGGGCTTGGGGATGTGGAGGGGGGGAATGTGGAGTGTGTGGCGAGGAGACGGAACAGAGAAGGGGATGAGAGAAGGTCGATGGAGGCAGGGGAAAGGGTGATGGAGATGGCGCTCAGGACGTAGACGAGGAAGAAGGCTTCCTCGAGGCTGAGTTGGAGATGTTCTTGGTTGGGGATGGGTGGTGTTGATTCTGGGGCAAGCGTTGCGGCATTGACATCCCCTAGGGTAGGTGGTGCATCTCTAACAAGCACTGGAGCAGTGGGAGCATTTTCGTCCTGTGAGGGATCTCGTGGATCATCCAACGCAGCATCCAGATCCGGTTCCGCCTCAGTAGCAAGCTTTCCTTCACGTCGCAACTGCTCTTCAATCGTCTCAATCTGCAGCCTCGCCCTCTCCAATTTAAACTGCTGTCTCTCCTCCCTCCTATTCCTCGTGACTTCAGCGCTAGTGAGAGAAGCGGCAATACCCCGTCGCCGCTTTTCGTGATCGAGCCATTGAGGTTCACTGCGGCTGAGGGACCCGGTACCGAAGAATCCTTGTTCCCAGAGTGCTCGGATGGATTCTGGGTCTGTCACGTGGATTGACTGGGTTTCGGCGGAGAAGTAGGCCTTGTGGATGGAGAGTTGGGATTTTGGTGGCCAGAGAGAATGTGATAGCATGGCGATGGCGATTCGCACGATTGATAGTGGGTTGTGTGGCAGGAATGCGGGCAGCGGGTGGACGTTCAAGGGAAGTGGCCGACGGTGGATTTCATTGTAGTTTGGTCTTTTCGTTCTTGGCTTCGCTGGGCCGGGTGATGGCTTTACTGCAGACTGGGGTGTGGCGTTGTTAATGGCACGGGGTGTGGCGTTGTTAATGGCACGTGACGGCGAACCATTTGGCACAGAATCGTCCTTGGGTGGAGTTGAAGGCGGGGGATTTAAGTGTTCGCGAGGGGAAGATCGATCCGCCATAACCATTGCCGGGCTCATTTCCGTGGTAGTGGCCCTGGAAGTCATGGCGTCAGGCTTGATCGAAATCTTGGTCAATGAGGTGAGTTGAAGTTCCACACAGTAGCAACGCGTTTAATCTTGGAGGCAAAAAGAATTGATGGAAATCTATGAACGATGGCATGGGTGGAATGATTACAAGCGGAGAGGGGATCTGACTTATGGAAGAAATGGCTAGTTTTGAGGTCAATTTGAGAACGGTTGTGTGGTTCTCACCTCAACATATCGTTCTCTCGTGGTGTTGAGTTTTCGATGTGCGAGAGTCACAGCGAGTCATGCACGGTCGGAGATTCAGAACGCCGACAGTTGCCAAGGCAAGGTCTGATTGGACGATTCTTTTGAGCCTCACCGGACCAATTCCTTACCTCCGATAGCTTTTGGGTCTGTCGTGGACCATCTCACAAGAATCACATTCTTCTATATCCTTGGGCCTTTCCCCTTCTACCCTTTATGCCACTGTCCCCTAGCCACTGCCTGTCTTTCATACTGTTCCCATAACCACAACCATGCTCTCTGCAGCACGATGGACACTTCGTCTCCCACAACCCAGCATACGCGCATTCGCCACCAAAAACACGCCTCAAGGGCCCCGCGGCGCAATCCGCAGACCACCACCCCCTCCGCGACTGCCTCAGCGCACAATCAAGCCTGCTCGGTCCTCCCCGCCCATCAATGAGCCCCCGCGTTCAACGCCACCACCCTCCAATGCGCCCTCCAACCCCACCCCCGAGACGGCCGTCTCCAAAGTCGAAGCTGTATCCACCGCCCTCTCCCAGACGCCCGATGCCGAAAATAGCCTCATCACCCCCGTCTACATGCCCGAAGACCCGCATGCGGTGCTCAAATCAACCCACCCCGCCATGCGCCTGCTCGACAACAGCGCCATTGTCATCCAGCGCCAACTCGAGATGATGAATGTGCTCATGGGCTTTGAGCAAGCGAATCGTTACGTCATCATGGACCCGCACGGCAACCATATTGGATATTTGGCGGAGCGGGACCATGGCATTGGTAGTGCAGTGACAAGGCAGATGTTCAAGACTCATCGGAGCTTTACGACACATATTTTTGATAAAGAGGAAAGGGAGATATTGAGGTTTCATCGACCATTTAGTTGGATTAATTCGCGAATTCGGGTATATGATGCTGCAGGAGATGGAAGCGCATATACGAGTAGCGGGGAGCTGCAAGGGACCAGTGCAGCAAGTACAATAGGCCAGAGCGGTGCACAAGTGTCCAGTCTAAACGTAGGAGACATGCGCATCATCGGCGCAGCAGAACAAGAATGGGCGCCCCTCCGCCGAAAATACAACCTCTTTCTCGCCCGGGATCTGGACGCCGCAGCCGCGGAAGGAACACCCCAACTCGCATCAGGTGACCTGCCCCTATCAAATTCCAAAGCCCTAGCCGTCCCAACACAAGAAGACAAAAGAGAACCCGGCCTCCTTCAATTCGCAAACGTAAACGAGCCCTTCCTCTCCTGGGACTTTCCCCTCAAATCCAAAGACGACCAACTCATTGGCTCCGTGAACCGCAATTTCGTCGGCTTTGCGCGCGAACTCTTCACTGACACAGGGGTCTATGCTCTCCGTATGGATGCCGCGGGCCTGACGTCCGAACCCGCACATCTTATTTCGAAAACCGCAGCAGACGGCAAAGAAACAATAACAAGAGAAACGGGAATGACACTCGACCAGCGCGCCGTCATGCTCGCCACAGCTGTAAGCATCGACTTCGACTACTTCAGTCGCCACAGCGGCGCCGGCGGTATGTTTCCTATCCCGATATGGTTTCCGTTTTGGGGCGCTGGCGCGGGTGCAGAAGCGGGAGGAGCGGTCGCGGCGGGCGAGGCAGGTGCGATTGGGGCTGCGGCAGGCGAGACGGGGATTGCGAGTGAAGCGGCGGCAGCTGCGAGGGGACTGGGTGCTGGGGAGGGAGCGATTGCTGGTGCGGGGACAATGGCTGGGTATGAGGCTATGCGCGGCATGAGGGGGGGTGGCGATGATGGGCAGTCTCCACAGGCGAATGATCCGTATGGTGCGCCACAGGGTGGAGGGCAGGCTGGGAGTGGGGACGATGTCTGGGGACAGAGTGGTGATCCATGGGAGCAGGGGGGTGGAGATGATCCGTGGAAAGGGGGGTCTGGTGGTGGTGATGGCGAAGGAGGGGGGTTTTGGGACTTTTTTGAATGATGGTGCGATGGCTATGAGTATGATTATGACTGTATGATTGAGATGTTGGATTATTGTATAGTAGAATAGGGGCTAGGATACATGACTCGTAAGATTTGATAGTCTGTCTAATGATGAAGATAGTTGGTATGACCTGGAGGATTTTCCACTCGAGCGAAGGAACAACATGAATCTTCATGGGAGAGAAGAACCATCGGCATCATGTATTGGGCAGCCAGTAAACAGGAAACAAGACGTTACGGCAGTGGCATGTAATCAAGGGTTGCTGACTCTTACTTTGCTCTTCACTACAGCCCAACCATCGGCGAATACCCTCGTTATCTCTTTGAGATCGAACATCAAGCGTAATGAATTTCAACTGTATCAAACAAGAACCAAATCCACCTCCTCACTCCGTTGAAACCACCCCATAAACTCCTCGTACACAAACCCATCCTCATCTTCGGGATTGAGCGCAAACATATATTCCCTAACATACACATTCGGCTCCTCAACCTTCTCCAAAGACAAGAAGAAACGCTCTGTACTCTTCGAACACAACAACAAACAGAGTCTATCCAGCGACCGTACCGGATCCCATCTCTCGAATTGTATCTCGTCTGCCAATTGAAATGCTGTAGAGATTCCCGAGAACCCTATACGCTCTCCATCCCAGGACTTGATAAACATGTCAACGGTTCCAGACTCATCTGCCGAGGTGCTAGGAGTGTAGCAGCCTTGGAAAGCCTTCCCTCGGACTCCCAGTCGGCCACCGGATACCTCCCCGAACGGATCTGGTGAAGTGAGGTCGATGTCGTGAGATAGTAGAGTGACGTGCGATTCGAATGTCTCGTGGAGATGCGGGTACCACCACTTGTAGTCGCTTTCGTAGATCGGCCAGTGGCAGCCCACATCGGAAGACGCCCAGCTCCACGTCGGTCGTCTCACGCATCCTAATTCTGGTTCATGCACACTAGAGATGGAATATCCTTCTACCGGTTTCCAGGCCAGACCGAATGCGATGTCTTCAGCCCATAGACCGGCGAGGTATGTGGTGCCTGTTTGGTGTTGAATTTCACGCGCAGTGCTACTAATGGCGACCAGCTTGTCTGAGACAAATGTGAGTTTCCTCATCGTATAGTCCCGCAAAACCGTCTGAAACCATGGCCTAAGAAAGGCATGCGGAGACAACTGATCCTCAGTGCCTTCCGTAACAGCTTGATAAAACCGAAGATGGTGATGGGACATGGCAAGATATGTATTGTGGTAGTCGATCATGAGCTGATCACGGAGAAACAATTGATACTCTTCGGGCGAGCATCTCAGTCCCTTGCCGACTTGGGAGCCCGTTCGCGAAATGGAGCCTGCGGGTGCGCTGAGCGTCGGGTCGTTCCACATGTTGTATTCCTGCCGGCATTCGAAGAGGACGCCGCAGTCGAAAAAGTGTATTATACGTGGAGATAAAACTCGTTCTTGGAAACACCAAGCTCGCGATTGCAAGATCGATTTCTTCGGTCGCAGTGACGTTATGTTCGTCGGGTGAAGCATTAGGCTTGCATCACCACCGCCAGCAAGCTTCAGGTCAACCTTTAGGGAGAGATCATTTGGTTCGATCTCGTGGAAAAGCCCTCCGTTAGCGTCTTCGCTGGATTCTGCAGCGATTGTGACGGTCGAGTTCCGGTATATGTTCCCCATGTTCGATCCCTCTGTTTGCCAATCCTCTTTAGAGTCTTGAATGATGCATAACGCGTCAATCCATATATACTCTATATCAAGACTGCGGGCGAGTTTCATTGCGTCTTGGAACGTCCGTGGTAGCGTCAATTCATCAATATGGGCTTCTCGAGCCGTGAGGCTTCCGAGGGTTGTCATCGCTGTATCCGGGAGTCCGTTAGGTCCCCAACAGTAGCTTAATGTGGCATACTGTGGCCTGGATTTCTTTGAGGTGGAGATTAGAGCCAGCGTTCCGATATCACGGCCTATGTGTAAGAGTCGTCGAGGCCAGCGTGGTGTGTTTTCCTGGGACGGAGAAGGGATGTCGCAGTGGTGAGTGTCCCGACATGCGTGAACCCACTTAATAGCCCGCTCAATATAGTAGCGGGACCCTGTGTACGCACGATCTGCGTCCAAGGTCATACCTGTCTCAGATGCAATGTCTCCTACAAACTCATGTCAATATTCAACGTTTATGGGCCTGGAGTCTGGAAAATGTACTTTCCAACGCTGTGACGAGAATGATTCTTTCCTCGTCTTCATCCTCAATTGGGAAGTCATCTCGTAGACCTCCCTGTCTCAAAAACGCCCGCAAGACCGTACCGGCTGATGAGTTCTCGATCCGCAGAAATATGCCCCCAGGGGTTCCTCCTCCCAGTCTGACTGACCTACCCAACGATTCTCGAACGTGTCCCAGATTAGGCCAGAGGTTACGACATAGTTTGCAATCAAGGACGGCTTCCAATTCTTGGTATGTTTTCGCGTGCGCATATCCATCGCGTTGGAGTAATGCTGCCACCGTCATGTTTTGGCAAAAGTGACAAGTGCCGAGTGTCGACGTAAGTAGGGGCATGATCAGTTGTCGGGAACTCCCGACGTCCATCCTTTGGGCCATGTTCAAGATGGTTTGGGATGATTTGGGTCGAGAAGGATGGAAGCGAAGCTGAATACCACCGATGTCATCGATGCGAAGTATTCGGATCTAACCTTAACCAGATATACTAAGACGGAAGTGGTATTACACCAGCAAGTTTATTGAATATCAAATGCTGAATTCGAACTGCGTTAGTTATTCAACCAAGCCCTCGAATGTGACCACCTGGTCTGGGTAGGCCGGATATTCTAACCACTTGATGTCCTCTTCTACTACCATTCCGAGATTCATACTGTGCCCCTCCATCCCTACCTGCTCTGCGCGGCATGCACATGCAAAAATCGTATTTTTGCGCTCTAGCTCTTGAAGATTATCACCCAGCATGATTGTCCTCTTAGCGGTTTTCTTGAACTTGATGCAAGCTTTTGGGTATGTAGGGTCCTTTCCCCATTTACGGTTCCCTTCCACGAGTCTGCATATATATGGTTGCGTTGCTAATAATGTCACGGGATTCTAGGCTGGGTACAATTACCTCGCTTGGCATTTCCCCTAGAGTATATTTATCACTACGTACACTCTCATAAATGTGCGTTCAATTGTTCTGTAGAATATACGACCAACCGGTAGGACTAAGGTTCATGTAGTTTGAGGGATGGGTAAACGTTCTGTGTATTGTGCGGAAGCCACTCCCATGCACATTGTATTATTGCTCACAGCGAAGCAACGAGACGACAAGTAGTTCAAAAAGAGTAGTACTGTTTACGAGACTCTTCAAACAGAAGGTCCACCGATAACGGTTCAGATCAGAATAAAAAAGCTGGCATGCAAACATTGAAGATCTTGAAGAAAGGTTTGTACATATCAAGTGTTTGAAATAGGGTGCTCATATTTGTAGACAATAGAATCTTTAGAATGTTGTAAGACGCTATGGAGGTTGACCTCAACTCAATACACCCCGTTGCCACCAGCGACAACGCTGGTTTGCTGCATCATCTCGGGTTTGAAAGATACTCGTTTGCGTTATGTCAATAATCTCTGCGCTCGATCCATACTTTGGAAAATCCGCTAGACCTTTCCATTTCGGCCGGCCAGCTTGTGCAAATGTGGTTTCGAAACTCTGAAGAGCGATAGCTGCGGTTGTATTAGATACAGCCTGTGGGGGGACCGCGTCTTGGTAGAAAGTGTACGGAAGATCTGCCGCATGAACACCAGGAAATACATTGAATCGATAGCCAAATGTGTCGTTTCCGAAACCGGTGTGCACGAAGAATGTGTTACAGACGAAGGTCATCTCAGCGATGAGAAGGCTGACTCGTCCCGCCTGATCTGTGTAGCCCTTGGAACCGTCGAAAACCGGGGGATACAGAACGTCAGAGATGTACTCTTTGCTGGCTGGTGGAATCCTTGGGAAGGTTCGACGGAGATAGGCGTCAAATGCCGTATTGTTTTGGATGGCTGGATCAGTGAAGATCAAACCTTCAAGACTATTGTGGCCAGTCATCACTTTAACACTCTTGTCAAACCTCCCACTGGCGAGCAATTGTCCTGGAGTAGCGGGAGCGAAAACGCCGTCAACCGTTGGCCCATAGATGAACAGACCATATGGCGCATAGCGACCGATTTGGAGAGCATTTGCAGCGATCAAAGCCTTGGAATCCAGTGCCCGAGCTTCTTTCAGACTTCTTACCTTTGCCACGAAAAGGAATTGATCAAAGCCTTGGAATCCAGTGCCCGAGCTTCTTTCAGACTTCTTACCTTTGCCACGAAAAGGAATTGATCAAAGACGTCTTCCTGGTTTTGAGGTGATGCCTGGGGGAGGAAGCCAGGCGATTGGATGATCACATTCTGGAACGGTGCCTTTTCTTTACCACCATATGCCTTGATTGCGGTATCGTCAGAGATATCGTCATGACATGAAAGTAATGTGTAGGGAAACTAGAAGTACTTACAGTGATCTGGTGCATGATACTCCCACCTCCCGCGCTGTTTCCCATAACAGTTACTTTATCAGGGTCTCCTCCGAACAAGTGAATATTCTTTTGAATCCACCTCAAAGCAAAGCGTTGATCGTACAGACCAGCATTTGCGATACCGTCCCTTTGCCGGGTTGGGCCACCAAGGAAGCCAAAGACACCAATGCGATAATTGAGTGCTACGAATACAATACTGTCGTGGCTATTTTCTTTCGCTCGTTTCAGAAGACCTGAAGGGTTAACCCCATCAGTCTTACTCCTCACGGCAAAGCCTCCTGAAAGTACAATATTAGCTTTATTGTTTATTGTTTACATATGGATCTCACTCACCACCATGAAGCCAGACCAGCACCGGTGCACCAGACGTCCTGCCAGCGTTCTGGAAAACCTGTTTGGGGGAGAAAACGTCCAGGAACAAACAGTCCTCAGTCGCGCTGGGAAGCTGTTGGATGAGTTCCGCATCTGAAGGAGGGGGCTTCGTTGACGGGTTGTACGGAATCCCCTGCAGGTATGACGGAACAAACTCGTTGGCGGTCGAAGCCCACCAGACAGGACCGGCTGGGCAAGTCACGGCCCTATTTCCGGTTTGTATCTGACGTCTATCCACCTTTGGTGCGACTGGGGCTCTCCAGCGTAGGCTTCCCACTGGCGGCGCAGCGTAGCGGATGTTCGAGAAGTTGTAGTAACCACCGGCCTCCTTTTGGCCCCAAAAATTAGCATTGGTCTAACGACGGAAAGTGTGAGGTATAACATACATTGTAAGCAATGGCTTGGTGGAGCGCATAGCCAAGATCAACGACCGGGAGAGCATTGGGCTGATGCTTGGATTGCGCAAGAGCACAACGCGACAGCACAAAGACGATCGAGTAGAGAAACCGAGTAAATTTCATGGCCTTATTGTCATGGGAATCTTGAAACCCATAAGGGTAGAAAAGAAAAGTTATGGGTACTCGCGTTGTTCTTAAATAAAATTGCAAACCCCCCAGTCTCGCCGCAAATACAACTGCCTATTGAGGCACGGCAGCGCGTTACCTGGACGTCCCCGGGCCATCTCTACTTGGCGGCCGATACTCACATGGTGGCTGGTGGCTTGCATTGCATAATTGTGGCGGGCATCCGTCAGCATCGCCTCGTGGTGAGCGTTCGGCTGTGGTGGTCTCGGTCAAGCCAGTTTTGAGCATGTTTGACTGGACATAGTAGAGTAAACGTGGAATTCATTCCTCTATAAGACAAATACAATGAAAGCTATTCTGCCACGCTGATGTGCTATGGCTCCAGGTCGGTAGCTACCTACTACATAGGTAGCGCTTCGGCAGGTGACTACCATCATGTGTCTATCCTCCAATGGCGCATCGTACACTTCCCATTCGTTATACATCATGCATATTCTCATTGGGCGTGGTTCCTGGGGTCGCTATAGCAAGCCCATATCTGAGTTACCCAGTTTGTTCTCAGTCCTTTCACTAGAATCGAATCTGAACGAAGGTCTATCCGATATTTAAGTTATCCGTTCACTGCAGGCAAAGGCCCAAAAGCAAATTGGCAAGTTTCCAGCTTGACTACCTGGTCTCGGAAAGGATCATGTAGGCAAAGCTGCAATTTCATTCCGATATCAGGTTTTGGAATCAAATCCTAGAAGGGAAAAATGTAGAAGGAAAACCCGAACACGACCATATGGTTGCCAACGTGTTACGGCTAGGAGTAAGTGGACAATAAAAATTTGCCCTTGCATGCTCCGAAATGGACCGAGCGGATGAGTTGGGCCGTTATGGAGGACAAGGATTGTTCTTGGCCGCAGATGAGTATTTGAAGAAGGTGAGATTCCCAGCAGCGTAGCTTCATATGGGCCGCCGTTTCACATGCACTGCATTTACGGAGTGGAGTACTGTCGTAGTGTACAGCATCGAAGTACCGCAACACGGCAACGGCTACCCTTCTGATTGGTCGCTTTCCGTTTACCATACAACGGCTTACGCCGCATAATCGGACCATTTATCGCCCTGGACTTGTGCCGCATTAAAACATGCACCGCCGTAATTACCCCTCTTCTACTGCGGCGTAACATAATACGAGCCCTATTACCTTCACGTTGCCACCGTAGCTTCGGATCAAGCTTCACTCACTCACTCCCTCCCTTCATCATCCCGCACCCACTCATGGCATCTACTCGCCCCTTCTTTGTTATTCTTCCTGGTGGCTCCCAGAACCCAACCCACTATGGCTATCTAGCACATCTCCTCCAACTCGCAGGTTATCCTACATACTCAGCTCTTCTCCCTTCTGTAGGAGCTTCTGAAAAGGTGACCACCGAGGACGACATGGTCTATATTCGAGATCGAATGATCCTACCTATACTTGACCACGAAAAGCATGACGTCATTCTTGTTATGCACTCCTACGCTGGCGTGCCTGGCAGCGCTGCTGCACTTGGGCTAGGAAAGAAGGAACGTATGGCACAGGGGAAAAAGACGGGTGTTATTGGCCAAATCTTCTTTGCTGCAATTCTCCAAAGAGGGGGCGATGGAGTCGACATCTTCACTGCCTCTGGCGGAAGTTTCCCACCATATCTCAGACCTGATGTAGGTTTGATTCTTTGGTAGCCTCTAGACAAGTATTCTAATCCATGAACATAGGTTGACGCAAATCTGGTTCGATGCGATGACCGAATTCTGCCTTTGTACCCTGAGGTACCTACAACTCTAGCAAATGCTGCCGCTGCATCTACAATGGCACAGGGCCTAACATCATTCTACTCTCCAATGCCGAGAGCGTCATGGGATAGTAATGAGTTCAAGGGACGCGTAGCTTTCATTCGGACAATAAATGATACTGGACTCCCGCTCTTTTTACAACAGATGATGATTGATAATACCAAACCTGTTGAGTGGATCGTCAAGGATATTGAGAGCGACCATTCTCCACAACTCTTAAAGCCAGAGAAGTTCTCTGAGATGCTGGTGGATTTGGCAAAGCAGTTTGAGGAGGAGGCTTGACAAGAACGGTAGCTTAGCTCCATATATCTATCTCTTACATCAGGCCATTGACGCTTCACCGTGATCGCAAAGGTGAGATTGATGCGGATCCTTCCGGGATCCGGCTTGATGCCGGCGCCGAACAGAAAGGACTGTGAAGCACTGAGATTAGTATCCGAAAAAAGTAAACTTGATCGAACCTTCACGGAGGCTGATCCAGAGCTCCAAATCTTGGCCAGGACGCGTCATCGAATTGCACGCAAGGGACGTGAGATGAGCTCCCAGGACAAAGACATGATTAACGAAATCAAAGGCGATTCAATTTCCAACATGTTAGTAAGTAATTAGGGAAAGGCGGTTATATATGCCGCCATGGCCAATGACTTAGGAGGGACTGGGCAGGTCTTACTTTGAAAAACGACTATCTATTCACAGTCGAAGGCTATAATATATCCGTGAAGACCAAGCCAAAGCTGACAATCTAGTTCGAGCAGATACTCAATGCCTTGGGTCTCGAAATATTCATCTCATCTGCAACTCTAAGCGGATTGTAGTAGAGTTTAGATCGGTGTGAAATGATTACTCGCAAAAGCACAATCAAATCCAAGACTGTCTCACAGCCCTACCTGGGTAAAATATCAGAGAGATGAATCATCGGCATGGAGAAACAATAAGCGCCGACCTTAGCTTGGCTTTCCCGATAACTAGAGAAATTGAGTACTCAGCCTTTCCGCTCACAGTGTTTGTGCTGCAGATGCGCCACAAACGAACTCTCAGCTGCTGCCTGACACCATCCCAACACCTCTCCCACGACCCCAACTTCAATCAGCCCCATCTACAGCAACCTCACCTCCATTAATTCAATGTCTAAAAATGGAGTCAATACCAGCACCTCTCTTAGAAGGAAATGATGCTCCAAAAACTCGGAGCAAAACGGATCGCATATCTCAGCAAGGCATCTTTTTTGGCCTTCTTCCACGCGAACTTCGAAACATCATCTACGCTCAATTAGACCTCTATCCATTCTCATGCAGTCGGGACTACGAAGGAATGTATTTGTCATGTCGACAGGCACGGTTCGAAATGGAGGAGGAGACATCATTCAAGTTGAGGGAATTGCTCAATACCTGTTTGGACGACTTCGAGCGATGTGGACAGCTTCCTCGTCCTGCTATCCTAAACTTTGAAGATGGGTACCGCAAGCGCAATCTTGACATTGAGATCAACACGGATAGGATTCTCACGAAGGGGGAGATTGATGCTCTATCCCCTCTCATGAGCCTCAACTTTGATGCAATCAGACTTCATTTCGAGGCGTGTAGGAGCGATGTAATCGGAGACAGTTATGGCTTTGTAATAGCACGGCGGGCTCACTGGGCCTTCCGTAGGTACTGTGTGGAAAAGATCCCCTCGAGCGAAGATCACACGACCACCCCCGAGTCTTGGTGTGGCTTCAAAACCCTAATCAACATCAAACAACTTTGCGTCATGTGGGACTTCACCATTAGCGCTCATGCAACCCCGGCAGAGGTTGAAGGCAAAAGAGATCAATTGCTGGACAGCGTCCAACGGGAGCTTGAGCCACAGCCAGATGATCGCCTGAGGTATCGCCAGGTGGGAACTGGTCGGTGTGGCGCTTTGATCTTACGGTGTCTCCACCGGTGGTCTTCCCTTCCCAACGATGGTTGGATGACTGCCTACACCACTTATGTCACGCCAATGTAGGGTATACCTGATTAGGTAAGTCCGGCAATCTCGATGAGGACTAGTACCGAGGTGCTGCTGTAGTATATATCTTGTTGGTGTATCTAGATTACTCACTCAACCCAGTTTCGCTCCCCATATCATCGATCGATCGATCACCGCCGTGACGTCTTAATACTCCCTCAGAGATACCTTGTCTTGGAAACCATCAAAACTAGGAAACTGGCATGATATAGAACCTGCACAGTCTGTTCAAGTGCAAGCGGAGCTAGGAAACGTGACAACTTTGGTCGACCTTCAGACAGTGTCCCAGAATCCCGTTGAAGAGATGTGCATGGAAGTGAGCTCTAAAGCCTATTTCGCAACATTTCGTGTCCATTCCTGGATCAGTTCATGTTGGTCAGAAGATATGATGCCTATGGTGTCCATGAAGGTCAAAACAATTCGGGGATATTCTTCGGGTATTAAATATCATGCTGTTTAAGTCTAGACCAAAGCTTAATGTCGGATGCCTCCCCTTTGAATAATATGAGTCCAGTGGAGAAAGACATAGGATGCATTGGGGCCCTCGTCAGGGTAATCGTCGGCAACATGGCGAGGATGTCCACCGGGAATGACTTGGACGCACTTATATAAATACAGCTTCGAAACGGTTAACTTGTTGTGTAGCCCAAGTTATGAAAGCATTGGTGGGCACAGGAGCTGTTACTTCATTGTCCATCATCTGGTATCTAGTAACACGCCCATTATACCTACCATCTCGAGATCGACAGCCCATTAAATATCGCAAACCACCGCCAGAACCCGTGGCTGTGCCCGTGCTTCAAGCTTCTCCCCTCACGGTCGATGTGGAGCTGTCCAAGTCGGCACCGGTCTCGCCCAAGGCTGTGCAGTCCCCGACATCAACTCCGCAGCCGGGAGATTATTGCCCTCCACCTCTACTGGTCCCCCCATTGGATGCAGCGCTGCTGGACCGTCCCCCCGCACAACCTCCAGCCCTGGCTCTGGCAAGATAGTCCCCCTAACCTCCACTGCACCCTCCCTTGGACCCGGCACCGCTGGAGCGTATTGCACATGTTCCAGCCCCGACGCCGGCAAGATATTTCCCCCCATTTCCACAGTCCCCTGTCTTGGATCCGGGGCTGCTGGAGCGAACCCCTGCGCGGGCTCTAGCCCAGCCTCTGGCTGCAAAGGCTTATTACGTGCTATCCCAGCCAACTCGGTGACCCTTGGATTCGGCCCTGGATACGGTGGCGCGGGGCCCCCAGGAGCATACGAGTGGCGATTACTTTGTCTTCTCAGAAAGAAGGACCAGAATAGCGCGAAGATGAGGGCCATGCCAGCGAGGCCGCCGACGACGCTGCCGGCGATGACGGGGGTGTAGTTGTGAGGTTGGGCGACGGGGAGCGAGCTGACAGGGGATGTGAGGGTTGTAGATGTTGGGGAGGTGGTCGTAGATGTTTGTGAGTTAGAGGTTATGGAGGTGGGGAGGGAGCGTGGAAGGGAACGAGAGCTGGGCACAGAGGTAGAGGACACTTCGGGAATGGAAGAAATGGAGGGGGTGGAGGAAATATCATCGGAGGAGGCAGGCGTGGAAACTGGAGGAGGATCCGGTTCTTCTGAGGATACAATGGTCGGCTCTGGGTCCTCGGAAGAAGTCTGAGGCGGAGGTGGTGGTGCTTGTGAAGAAGCTGGCTCTGGGTTCGGGTTGCTATTTTGTATTTGCCCATTCACAATCCAGACACCTTGCTTCTTGTCGCAGCACGGCTCTGCATCTTCCCAATCCCCACAGCAAAAGCTTCCGTCGAGGCATTGCGAGACGATAATGTGTTCGTCTGAAGCTGGCCCAATGCCGTTATTTCCTGCAACACTGGGGTCAATCCAAGCTTTAATCCCACAACACTGTGTGAAGAGCCCATACCATATTTCAAAGTGCATAGCTTCAAGCAGTGCTCCGACTGCCACGACTGATCCGTGCAAGCAATTCTCCATATCTTTCCAGTCGTGGGTTGGTAGCATAGTCCATCGTCGCGGCAGTCGTCTGGGTTGATGTCGGTTTGGCGACAGCACATAGCGACCCGGCCGCCCCAACAGGGCTGGTAAACCCACTGAGCCCTCCAGGCATTGGCGTCTGCGCCCGATGGATCGTAGCAGTTTGCTTGCACATGTCCAACAGCCAGCGACAAGAGGAGGTAAAACAGCGCCATGGCGCGGGGACCAGACGATGCTGAGATGGCAACAGTGGGCGGGTCATGGGGGCATTTTCAAGGCTGGAGGGCATTTTTGCCTGGTTGCTTTCTGAGTTTCGTGCATATCGTATATGTGTGCGTGATCCAGCACAGCACTAGGAGTTCGCGAGGCTGTCATTACCCCCAGATACTCAACTTCATGAGGAGCGAATAACGGTTAAACCGAGCAAAGGATGGACAAAGATTGGATCGAGATTATCATATCCCTGAATCGGACTGAGTCTCCCAGATTTGTTCTAGCTTATACAGCATCTTTCGGTGAAGGGAAAAGATGCTAATTGGTCGTGAGTTGTTTCGATTTCTGTAAAAGGTGAAGTTCGGGCGCAGAGCACGGGCCGAGAGGCAGGCGCACCGGTTGCCTTCTTATATACCGTTATCTAACCTCAGCTGTGTGCTGGAACTAACCAGTAAGAATCAACTCTTCACCGAGATAGAACATCTTCTTGTCTTCTGACTAGTATGCGTTTCCGGGGAACCTGGATTATCTCCCTAGCGACGTCCGACCTTACCTTAAACGGTCTTGTAAATTCGTTTTGATTTCCAGGTCTGCTCCCCCGGATCAATGAGGGGCTGGATTATATTTCTATCGCCGTACCTGATTGCAAAATGTAGCGATGTCCATAGCCAAGATGGTTTCGTCGGTCATCGTTGAGATATTCTGGTTTCAGGCCATTGTCTGCAGGTTTTCACACCCACATCTTGACTGATAGGTGTGTAATGGGTGTTGTGCCATTCCTATTGTATACAGCTCTGGAACGGTCATTGGCAGGAGATAACGGGGTGCTGGTGAAGACGAGTCCTTCTTTATGCCTCACAGATGTTTTGTTGTTCTTGGAGGAGTACTTTATGCGACTGGCCAGTTGCTGCCCACATGCGGTGGCGGAGTCGTCTCGGCCGAAAGACGGAGATTTAGCTTATAGCCGACATATCCGCCCAAGGCCGAAACATCCTTTCGTCGTTCTCCTAAACCTCACACACCACCCTTTCACAATTCAATGTCCTCACCGAAACCCCTCGAAACCATCTAAATGGAAGACCGAGAAACAATTCGACGTCGGAGACCAGCTCTGTCGTGTGTTGAATGCCGCCGGCGAAAGGTCAAGTGCGATCGCAACGACCCTTGCGCTAATTGCGTGACTGCGAGATGCCCGTGTGCGTATAAAACGCACGGAAACTCCAGGCCAGACCGTTATACTGCTCGCCAGACCGAGAGATGGGGTTCAACGAGTTCCACCGCGACTCCGCAGGCTGGTCGGAATTCGCCGAGCACGGAGCATCCAGGCCGGTTTAGAGACCGAACGGCATCAGTGTCAGCAGAAGCTCGAAGACGGCGTGAAGACCATGCAGACCTGGAGAACGCTTCTGGCGAAAGAGCTGAGGCGAGAGCACAGCAGACTGGCGTTCCCGATTGTCGGCAAATTGTGCCTTCACACCGGGACCAGAGACATGCGAACCAGTCTGGGGCGTCACGTGTCATGCTCAACAAAACGAGGGTTCTCAGATGGAGTCATTGGATGGGCACCACCCCAGAGGTATGGACAAACCCGATGATCACTAAATGGGCTTGTATTAACCAGTCCGACAGTTTGCAAGAGTCTTTCATCCCTATGCGGAGACTTTCAAAGGCGTGCGTGGGGTTCCAACTGATGCAAACCCAATCGGAGACACGCCCCGCTCCGTCCACATTAGCGAACTACTTCATAGATGCAAAGGTTTGGCAAAGGAAATCAAAATTTGGAGACCAAGCAGATGTCTTTCATGCCCCCAAACCGGCTTTCTATGCCCCCCGTCGCGCGAGGTGGCCAATAAAATGTCCGCGAACTACTTTCGCTTGTTCGAATCGACGCACCGGATTCTCCATATACCTACCTTCTGGAAGGAGTACCAGAGATATTGGGATAACACAGAACCAATACCAATGTCCCTTCGGTTGAAGATCCTTCTCGTCATCGGTATCGGATCTGTCGCTCACAATGCAAATTGGAACAACGAGCCCAACAATGACTTTCGCAAAATGGTTCACCAATGGGTGTATACAGCCCAGACATGGCTCTCTGGGCCATTAGAAAAAGACCGGTTAAACATCACCGGTATTCAGGTCTGTTGTCTGACTATCCTGGCCCGAGAGTTGTTCTCAATCGGGGGCGACCTTGTGTGGATGTCGACGGGTTCGCTCGTGAACAGGGCAATGCAGATAGGGTTGCACCGAGACCCAAAAAATTTACCCCCAATGCCAGTCCTCGAGATGGAGTTGCGGAGGAGACTATGGGCAACGGTGCTTGAGATGGTCGTACAGTCTTCTTTGGATTCTGGATTACCGCCCAGACTGTCACTCGACGACTTTGATACCTGTGCGCCGTCGAACATCAACGATGATGAGATCGACGAATCATCTACCACACTCCCACACCACCCAATCGAAACATTCACCACGAGTTCGGTGCAGCTATTTCTTTTAGACTCTTTCCCCACCCGCCTCCAAATCGTACAAACTCTCAACGGCCTGAAGCCCGAGCTTTCGTACCCCGAAGTCCTAGTCTTGAGCGACCGGCTCACAGCTGCCTGCAAAGCAACAACTGAATTCACTCGAAGAATTACCCCAGCAAAGCTGTCACCCTTCAACCGCAATATTCTCGATTTTCTCACACGCCGCTTTTTAATCCCCCTCCATTGCCCGTTCGCCACGCAAGTACGGACAAATCCTATGTTCTACTACTCACTCAAAACCAGTCTCGATGCAGCCATAGCACTCGTATCTCTGGAACCGGATGAGGATTTCAGGACTTTCATGGTACTTACCGGTGGCTCATATCGTGAGGGCATGAGGTGTGCCGCTACCATTATCTCTCTTGAGATTATCGTTCAGATTGAAAATCAACGTCTGGATGGGACGTTGCACCGAGGGTCTTCGTATCGACAATTGTTGAAATCACATATGCAGACAATGATTGCTAGGTCAGAAGAACGAATCAGGCATGGCGAGACAAATATCAAATTTCATTTGTTTGCCAACATGATTCTGGCATATGTACGAGCGATGGAGGATGGAGTCTCGTGTGAGATGGAGATGTCCAAAGCTGCGAAAGAGAGTCTGGAATATTGTGTGCGGATGTTGGAGGAGTTAGAGAGAGGCGCGGGGGTTGGGGAGTTGCAGTGTCCTCATGATGTGGGGTTCACACCGGCAAGTTTTGATGAGGGCATGGATGTGTTTGGATATGGCCTTGGGATGGACTTTACATTCGCAGATGCGGGTCTATTTTAAATTTTTCGGTGCAGATGGGCATCGCCGCTTTCACAAAATCTTCCCTTAGAATGAGGCCGTGAGGGTTGGGTAGGGTTTGGCGTGGTGTAGATGTTTGGAGTTTTTCGGCCGAGAGGCTCTTGCTCGGGGATACAATTGAATGTCATACAAGTGGTGGTACCTCGACCGAACTAACCCGACCATGCCCGTTAGATTCTTCAAGTAGGGCGACAATTGTCGAACAGTCTACGCATGAAACACGGAACGTAGGCAATATGCCGACTCGACCGAGAAGAATATCCCGACTGGTCTGTCCATAAGGCAACTATATCACCACCGAAACCAGCACTTAGCATTCTTCATCTTCCACCGCTTGACGAACAAACGACCAACATCATCATGAAAGTCCTCATCACTGGCGCCGGAATCTCCGGCTCAGCCCTCGCCTTCTGGCTCGCCAAACTCGGCCACACCGTCACCGTCATCGAGCGGTTCCCCTCCCTCCGAGCCACTGGTCTGCAACTCGATCTCCGTGGCCATGGCATCGAGGTCATGAAACGTATGGGTCTAGAATCTGCTTACCGCGCCAAGGCGATCGCCGAACAAGGCATGCAAGTCGTCGACAGCTCTGGTCGGCGGAGAGCTTGGTTCCCAGTCAACAATACCGGGAAGGGAACGCAGAGTTTCTCGACGGAGTGGGAGTTGCTAAGAGGGGATATGTGTACCACTTTGTACGAGAGGGCGAGTCGAGAGGGAGCAGAATATGTATTTGGCACGACAGTGGAAAAGGTGATGCAAGAAGGGGAACTGGTGCACGTATGGTTCAAGAATGGTCGAACAGCAGACTTTGACCTCGTCGTTGGTGCCGATGGCGTAGGCTCACGTATGCGCAAGATGATACTGGGTTCCGAGACCAAGGATGGGTTTGTTCGTCTCCCGGGTCTGTATGTCGCATACTTTACCTGCAAGCTGCCGATGCAAGAGGGAGAACAGAATATTGCGACCATGTACACGGCGACGAACAAACGAGGGATTATGACGCGCCGAAACAATCCACGCGAGGTACAGGTGTACATCGGTGGCACTGTTCACACTGGACGGTTAGCTGACGCCAAACCAGGAGATGTTGAAGAAGAAAAGGAAGCCTTGGCTGAGTTGTTCCAGGGTGCTGGATGGCGCTGCGATGAGATTGTTCGTGGAATGAGGGACTGTAAAGATTTCTATTGCGAGCGAATGGGTATGGTTAAGCTCGAGCATTGGTCCAACGGCCGTATCGCGTTGACGGGTGATGCGGCGTGGTGTCCGACTGCCAACACGGGGATGGGAACATCGTCAAGCATGGTTGGCGCATACATCCTTGCCGGCGAGATTGCGACACACTGTTCTCCCAGTGATGGAGGAGAGGGGTTGGAGGCCGCGCTGAAAGGGTACGAAGACCGATTCAAGCCATTCATGGAGCAGGTGCAGAAGGGGGTCGAAGAGGGATCATGGGACAATATGCCGAGCTCCAAGTTCGGGCTGGGTGTCATGAATATTCTCCTTGGAATCGTCTCGTTTTTTAGAATCGACATCGTGAAATACATGTTGAAAGAGAAGGTCTATGACTGGGAGCTTCCGGCGTATAAGGAGCTGCCGGAATGTAAGGATATCGCAAACATGTAGGACACGGACTTCAAATTTTTGCTACGAAATGTATTCTCCACTCCACTTTTTCAGATACTCAAATAGTGCATTCTTCAAGCTCAACGGGTTCCTGAATCACACGGGCCATCCCGGGGTGAAATTACCGACCGCCCTGTGGGATTATCCGGACGCCCGCAATAGGCCCGCTGCAAAACGCCAGTCAAACTCCGGGTCGCTGTAGATTATTCCATCTCATCTAGAAGTACATCATAAACAAGATGGATGCATGGAAGCGATCAGTGTTATCTGTACGCTGGCAGTATATCTAGAGTAACAGCCCTGTGGGACTGAGGAGAGCTCTGAATCTACTTCACCTTTTCGGTTGGTCACCTTTAGCCTCCACCGTAATGTTCTTCACTACGTTTGTTGCCCTTGGTCGAGTTGTTATTCCCCTCATCGCTCTTCCGCACGTAACATGCAAAGTCCACCATATCTTCGTCGGAAATCTTGACCTCCCGAAATCCCTCTATGCTCTCTCATTCGACACAGAAACCCACAATCTTACACTTACGAAAAATATCACCGCCCATGCAAGGCACCACTGGCTTACACTCTCCCACGACAGGCGAAATCTTTACGCTACAGCGTACTCTAGTCCAAATATATCGTCTTATTCCATCATTGAGAATGGCACCAATGTCCGCCTGGATAGCGTCATTTCTTCCCCAAGCACATGCGCCGCAAGCGATAGCAGCGCGAATCTGGTAGCACTCAACAGAGAGCCATACAGTGTGTACTCAGCATCCTGGCCCGGAAAACCAGCATGTGCCTCAATATACTCAACTTCAAACGGAACTCTATCATCTGTAGAGCATGGTTACTTCTACGGAAATGATTCGTCGGTACACGGCCTCGCTCTGCACCCAAGTGGCAACTTTTTGTACGCCGCTGATCTAAATGGCGATGCAATGTGGACCCATGCTTTGTCTCCAAATGGCTCCATTACAAACACCATCCGGAAAGACGTCAGCTGGGACGGTAAACACCCCCGCCATGTTGCTACGCATCCGAATGGAAAATGGCTCTATGCCCTCATGGAAGCATCAAACAGTATATCCGCTTACCCAATCACTGAACTTGGGACCTTACAGAACACAACTTCGCGATACTCCCTTCTTCCTGGTTCGAACTATACGTCGGAAGCAACAGAACCCATGCCCCCACTGGATGACCGCTACTGGAGCGCTGAGATTACCGTCAGTCCAAGCAGCCGCATTTTGTGGGGTACTGCGCGTGCACAGATAAATGCCACATATGTGGGTTACATCTCTGCCTTCCTGCTTTCACCGTCTGGGTCAATCATGGAGCGCCTGTTCATTGTTCCTACCACTACTGTGGGCGGTAATGCAAATAGTGTTAGTATGGCTCCTGACACAGATGAGTATGTCGCGATGACGGACTGGAAGACGAGTCGCAGGAATGGGTACGTGCAGATGTGGCAGGTGGAGGGATTGAGCAGCATAGAGGTTGTGGAGACCAATGGCAAGTGGAAGAGGGTGGATAAGAGAGATGTAACCCTACGCATGCGGGATGTTGCGAAAGTGGATATTGAAGATGGGGGTTGCTGTGCCAACGTTGTCTGGGCGGACTAATGTTGTAAAGCTTGTAGGCGGGACGACTACAATCTTGAAACGAGAGAGCAAATAACTTACAATGACCCAATAGGACAAGGAGATTATGTCCAGTCTGTTGTGTATGACTGCATCAGAGACTAGGTTCTGATATCATTGTACAACTTACATGGGCTCCCATCCAAGCCGATATGCAGCTGACGGCCGCTGAGTAATTCATAGCGACATCAAAAAGAAAATTTAATGCCCCTAGGTGGGAAACAGAAAACATTATGGTGCTGGATCCGCTATACAGAAGCCTTGTTTTAAGGGGACGCACGTCTCCCATTCAATTTCAGACCAACATGTCAACACCCAACAGCTAATTGAGACCGCATGGGACTGACCAGGTACTGACGGAGCGCCGCAGTGATTGCCTTGGTTACCTACAAGATGGATGGCGGGATAGACGACGAGAAAAAGAACAAGATCGACAATAAGATATATATGCCTGTATTAGTTGAGGTAAGTACCCATTTTCACTGCATACACATAAAGTATGTGACTTTCACCTGAAAACATTATGGAATTAGGGAAATGTAAGCCACTGTTGATTAGATTTCGCTGATTGCTAAATCACAGTTCTTCATCGACTCCCCCGTCCTCTTCCGAACTGTCCTCTTCGAATGTCCATATTGTATCTTCAAAACTGACAGTCATGTCCCTATTCTCAGTTTCCTTTTTGTAAGCATCCCACTGATCTGTCACAAACGTCCACCTCTTAGGAAACTTTTCTATTTCCTTCTCTTGGAACCCCTTCAGCGAAAGTTTCGGTACTTTCTCATCCGGAACCCTTTCCAGAAATTGGATAATAGCATCTTTCAAATCCTCCGGCATAGAGAGCGGAGACAAACTGCGCGGACCATACATTTTCGCCCTAACTCTTAGATGTTCAATCTTCTTAAGTCGACATGCTTTAAGAGCCGCAATCCACTCAGGAGGAAAATGGAGCTGTTTGGCCCAAAAGAAGAGATCGTCATCCGATTCGTCTACTGGACCTAGCGCCTGACCACGAAAATTGATGTGGATGCAAATCTGTTTCACTTGCTCACGACTCTCCAGAGCGATCTTGCCCTCAAAAGCTCTTAGACTTGGCGGACCATCGAAACGGAACATGTTTCGCGAGTATAATACCTCTCCGGCTTCATGATACATCTGCCTATTCACTCGCAGTAGGCCCGGTGTTGGAGGCTTGAAGGGGTTGTCGGTAGCTGGGATCAACGGCGTTTTGCGTGTGGGCTCGACTGGAGTTGCCGGACACAGGCAGTATGTGTAGATTTGGTCGCGGAGCTCGCGAGGAAGGCGGAGAAACGGGAATGGCTTATTGAAGCCGACGAATGCTTTCAGGCGGTCAAGCTCTTCACATGCCTGATTGTACTTTCGTGCTGTTGAGCAGAGGAGTTGTAGTGCCGCCGCGTACCTGTCCGAATTCGTCATTCCGTACCTGGGGAGGCCGTCCTCGAAATCGCTCACGAAGGAGTTGAGATCAATCATTGCGACGTTTGTGCTTCGAATACTCTGTTGCAGACCGGGCTAGCTGGGTAGCATTCCCTGGCGTTAGTTGTAGTTGATATACTCGTATTGACAGAGCCAACCGGTGATCCATACCTATTCTTGGCCACGACGAAAAGGGAAGGCGGGGCTGTAGCCAATACTAAATCTTATCAGCCGACGCACGGTCTCACCTCACGCACACCCACACCGGAATTTGCCGAATTTCAATATTATTGTAACTCAATTAATATAGACCGTAACGTAACCGGCAAGCGAGCGGCCCAGGCAAGCGAGCGGCCCACCTCGTCAACTTTTCGCGACGCGTCACCTATCAACTACAATGGCTCCACCAACTGCAACTCAATTGCCCTGCAACGAAGCAGATATCTTCCTAGCTATCTCAGCTGTTAATCAGAATTAGATTGAGAGTGTGCGAGAGGCTGTACGAATCTATAATGTCCCCTGAACAACAGTACGATGACGATGCGCTGGAATTGCTGTGTGACGCGATTGTGAGCCTAAATTAAAGAAGCTTACCAAGCTAGAAGAGGAGGTTATTATTAGATATATACTTGACCTAGACTCACAAGGCTTTTCGCCCTCTCTAGGTGCTGTACAAGAAATAGCAAATAAGCTACTTACTAAGCACAGCGCTAGCTAGGTAGGTAAGAAGTAGCCTAGGAACTTTGTTAACTAAATAGAAAGCCTTACTATACAATTTAACCAACTATATAATTAATAGAGAGCCCTCTATAAGGATCCTAAGGCTATTAAGGCCTAGTTTAAGCTTATATAGTATACTAAGGCGTAGTATAGTATCTGTAATAAGGATACCTATAACTTTAATAAAGCTAGCTTCCTTATAGGTAAGATATTATCTTACCTTATTATTACTAGCTTAGAGAGATACAGCTAGCTAAAGGCTATATAGCTAGGTAATTATAAGTAGGTTAGTATAATCTAGGGAATTAATGCTACTAGGTAGCTAATCCTACTATTTATTATCTTTACTGGCTAGTACTACCTCTCTACTTAGTATAAGGGCAACAATATACTATATAATTAGGCTATTACACTTAGTAATAACAGCTGGACAACTAATAAGATAGGAGTTAATTAGCTAAAGTACTTTATTAAGTATATAGAGGGTAGGAAGGTTAGAGCATATTAGCTACTTATCTTTAATAGCTATAGGAGCTATAACTTAGTTAACTTTCAAGATATCTATAAGGAGAACAATATCTATACTCTCTATATACTACCTTATTTATTACACCTCCTACAGCTACTTAATATAGGCTACTTCTTACTACTAAAGCATAGGTATAGGTATTAGATTAAGAGCCTAATCTATAATAGTATTAATTACATCACTAAGCTTAAATTCCTACCAGCCTTCTATACTACCTATAATTAGGTAACTATAAAGGATAATATCTGCGCAAGCTTTTAAGGCGCTAGCCTAGTCCTAATTAATCTAGAGGTAGTAATATCTAAGCTTAATATAAAGCTTCGTACGCCAACACTACCTACGCTGGATACTACTACCTAGGAAGCTAAAATACCTAGCAACGTGCTTAAATTAGATACTTAATCAACGTTGATCTATAAGCAGATACAGAGGTATTAGAGCTTATTACCTACCTCTATTATTACAGCGCTTGATTAGCTCAAAAAGGGCGCTAAGGTAATAGTGCACTTAGCTATACTTATATATAAGTGGATTACAAGTCTTAAAAGAGTAAATAAGGCTGCTATAGAGTATAAAACACGTAAAAAGAAGTAGATCTAGAAGTGAGGCACCTTAACAAAGGCAGAGGGAGAGGATATTATTACTTAAAAGGAGGTTAAGTAGTAGATAGAGGGAGAAATATATTAGGGTAAGGTGTAATTAGGTGTAAGCTAGTAGGCTTTAGCATACTATATATACTATAGAGAGATAGGCTATAACTTATAAATGTACAAGAAGTACACTATAGATACTACTTAATCTTGGATATTTACTATATTAATATTATCTTGTTATATTATTAAGGTAGATTACTACAAAGGTATAAAAGGTTAATAAGGTAGGCTACTCACTTGCCTAGGCTGCTTACTTACTAGTTACGTTATTAATAAAGCACTTGTATATTTAGAATCCCTAGATCTAGGAGAATTAATTAATATTACTGCAATTGCAAAAGTCTATAGTATTAAAAGGAGTAGGCTATCTAAGTGCTGGTAAGGTATCTAGGGCTCTTATACTATATAGTACAAAAATTAATAACTACTTAATAATTAGTAAGAGAAGGAGCTTATAAAGTATATTAATTACCTCTGTAACTATAGCCTACTACCTATAAAGTAGTAGCTATACAACTTTACCTTAGAGATTACTAGTAGAGAAGTAGGCAAAGCCTAGCTAGTATGCTTCCTTAACTAGTATAAGACTTCTCTAGTTTCTTACTAGACCTTTAGCCTAGATTAAGATAGAAAGAGAGCTGATTTAGCCTTTAAATATAAGCTCTACTTTAAGCTTCTTTAGAAGAAGATATAAGAGTATTAGATTAAGCTATAGTATATATATAATATAGATAAGAAGGGCTACCTTATTAGTATACTCTTAAGGATAAAGTAAATCTTCTCTAAGTAGAAGTATAATAAAGGTAGACTTAAGTAGGTAATATAGGATAGAAATTATAAGTAGATTACCTATATTACCTATATCTATACTAATAGATCTACCCTACCTCTAAGCCTTATCTATTAAGCTATAACTAGTAATATTTAAGATAGCTAGTTATAAGACTTTAATCTAGCTTAATATACTACCTTCTTTACCTTATCTCCTATAGGCTGGATAAATAATAAGCTAGGCCTATACTAGCTAGAATAGGTATTTAACTTAAGAATAAAGAAGGTAGCTAGGTAAGTATATAGGCTCTTAATTCTAGATAGCTATAGATCTTATATATCTATAAAGTTTATTAACTACTATAACTAGAATTAGATTCTACTTATAGTCTATCTACCTTACTTAACTTATATACTATAGCCTCTTAATATAGCCTTATTTAAGCTACTAGCTATAGCCTACTTAGATATACTAGTAAGCTTTATATATAAATCTATAGGATTTACTACTCTTACTAAGTAAGACTTCTTTTATCTATTTAATAAAGCCTAGGAGATCTTATTTATAAAGAAGAATATCCTCTCTAGCTTTAAAGCCTGTAGGATAGAGCTATTTAACCCTAAGATAGTCCTTACTTAATTTAGTAATCCTACCCTAAGTAGGCCTTCTTCTAGTAAGAGCTCTTAGTTAGTCCTTACTACTTAAGACTAGAGGTATATAGAAAAGCTTCTATAAGGAGTAGTTAGTAATATATATAACTAATAGGCTTAGAAGCTTAGTAATATAATCTATAGTCTCTTAATCTAGGTAATAACTCTCTAGATAGAGAATTAAGGCCTAAGTAGAGCTCTACTTAATAAGAAGAAGAAGAGGAAGTATAGTAAGGCTCTTCTACTTAAAGCCCCTCTACAGTATAATAGTAGAGCTATATTCTATAGCCCCTAAAAGGTTTAATAAGTATAAGAATAATAGGCTAAGAAGGAAACTATAGTAGAGCTTATACGTACTTAAAAAGAAGAGAAGACTAGGCTTAAGATATCTAAGAAGCTTAAGAAGGCTTAGATTACTAAGGAGAAGAAGTATATAAAGGTAGCTACAAAGGAAGCTTAAGATAGAGAGCTTAAGTAAAAGTAACTTTAGAAGTAGGAAGCTTAGCTTACTAAGTAGGCTAACCAGCAGCTTTAAAATAACTCTAAGGTAGCTAGAAAGGTTACTAGGCCTCCTTAAGCTTATATTAGTATATTAGGGTAGGTAGTTAATAAGCTATTAATTATTAAAGTAGGGGAGCTACTATAGCAGGAAGATTGATAAGGTTGAGCTATTAAGCTCCCTGATTGATATCGCAACTAGCTAGTATACACAATAGAATTACTGTGATTGTTTTCCTACTCTATCAACTCTCTAGCTATATCAATCAATTATTTAATACTGTAGGCTCTTAATTGTAGATGGGCTGCACGGCAAATTCCGTGCGTCAGATGAGACCGTGCGTTGGCTGATAAGATTTAGTAAACGCCTGGCGACACACTTTGTACGCACTGAAATAATCCATGGATTATTAGAAGCTATGGGATAGGTATTGAATAACATGTTCATGTACTCGTTACGAGTGATTTTCAAAGAAGCAAGTTCCAATTAGAAGTCCCCTTCGTATGGGCGTGTAGGACTAACATAGGCATGTACTGGGCAGACAGCGGGGAGACGTTTCGCCGGCATCTGTGAATCTAACCTCTACTCCAGACTCCCTATCTACTAACTCTAAGTGCAAGCTGAGATGGGGGGTGCGGAGCAGTCGTAAATAGTCTCCGTATGATTCCACCTGTCCCTTAACAGATCTCGCAGTCGGCACTTTCGAGCTTCGTCTTTGATTTCTTCCCTGGATATGAAGTTTGTCGATGGCAGCCAGTTTGAGGTATGAGTACTTCTCTCTTCATTCCAGTGCTCTCGTGAAAGAGTGAAATAATTTCTTAGCCCCTTGAGACCGGAGATTGCCATTGGAGAGGAGTTCCCGTGGTTGAAATGTGCCACAGAGACTTGAAATCCTTCATGAATTAAGTCAAAAACAGGTGCTCGAACTGCTTCCATGATGTTGTAGAAGCGGCGTTCGCCCTCCTCGTCCGATCTCCAGTTTGGCTGAGCAGTCTGTAGCTTGATGCTGATGTCCAGTGGAGACTTCTGCGTGAGAAGACTCAGGGCGTTAAGTTGGGTATATATACCGTTGAGAAATCCGAATTCGTTTTCTGTGTTTTGCCACACTCGTTCCATAGAGCCATTGCTGCGTGTTGTGACTACCGAGACCCATATTTTGCCTCGGATGTATTCATAGGGTTTCACACCCGCCTGCGTGCGGTCTTCAGTGAGAAACTCTAGAAGATGACTGTGGTCGCCGATGGCGAAATCATTCACACTATAAAACACCTGTGCGATCTCACTAGCCATGGGGTTTCCCATATATTCAGGATTGAAGAGCCATCCCCCTGGTTTCAAGCCATCATAGGTACCTGCTTGGAGTGCCTCCTCTCCGTCCTCAATATTATCGTCGATTTGCATCTCCGGGTCAGTGCCAAAGTTGGGAAAACATCTGTTCTTGCCCACATGGACTGGAGTATTCCACCGTCGCCCATGCGCGTTGGTATAGATTTGATCCTCAGTGGCAAGGTACCAGTATATCATATCTCTGACCTCAAGGGGAAGTTTAGCACACATGACTGTGTGAAGGGCTGTCAGTGGACTAAGCACGTCTGATTTGACAGCTCGTTCGAAACTCTCGATGAAGTACCTAAACATATGGGTAAGCAGCTGAGCGTAAGTGGATGCAGAGAAAACTCACCTTTGAGCTTCTAGTATAGCTAGTTTGCAGCGTATTACCTCTGCACCAAGTCGGTCGGCTTCCTCGTCGATCGATGACTCCTCCATTGTTGCCTCTTCCGTATCGTCTTTATCCTCTTCCTCAACCTCGACCTCAACCTCGTCCTCAATTCCCTCACCCACATTTGCTTCAACTTCTGCCTCAATCTCTTCATGAATCTCGTCCTCGATTTCTTCCACTCTCTCCTCCTCAATTACTTCACTTTCTTCCCGGAAATCTACCTGGGCCTCGCTCCCGTTTCCATCCGGCCCATCTTCAACATCATCCTCGGCATAATTCTCGGTATCATTTTCCTCATCGTCAGAGCCATCGCTTGAACCGTCATCACTGTGCCTGTAATACGCATCAAGCGCTTCTGTCGCGGACTCTGCCACTTCGCCGGCCTTTTCGACGGCTCTGAGAAGTTGCAAGAGCCGCACTCGGGATGCAGCCACTGTTGCCATTGTGTATTGGAAAGTTGGGGCACCTCTGATCCGAATAGCCGGATTTCATTTGCCTCTAATATACTATTGCACGGGGCGCAGCGGCGCACTGCCACGATCCTGAAATTGTACGCCTGAGATTGTGCGGTTTGGATTGAACGCCTTGGACGCCGTAATGCGGTATTGCTCGTGCGAGTAGTTCATTCTGCGAAATGGCCAATCTCAACTCTATTCGGGTTTTCTTTGCCCCACCCTTTTTCAAAGGTCTTACCACAATTATTTAACACTATCAATGGGGAGCTATGCTTTTTTCAGAAATCTTTTAATGTTACCGCGAACTCGGGGTCATCGCCCACGATGATTTTCATAACCCCCCACTGCCTACATTTAACACACAACACGCCGTAGATACTTGCGCGAAACGCCTGGTATGAGCGTCGGAGACTCTCGTCAACTTCCCTTCTCTAGGTCACTGTCGAAGTTTTAGAAAACGACGTCTGGCTAAGTTACGCTACCTATTCAAGGAAACAAAAGAATTGGAACTATACAGAGCTCCTGGTGCATAATCCCTTAATTAGGGAGACTGCAGCGTTCCGCCGCGTGTAATTCTCGAATAGAAATGCTTGTTTTACACGGTGGGAGTTCAATGCAGTGGTTAATAGCAAGATGAGTTTATGTGCATCTGCCTAACCTCTCAAAAGATTACTAGTTCGTTCATAGCTCTGATGTATGAAGCTGGTTCGCGATTATTGAATAAATACTCGTGAACACTGCAGGGTAGGTAAGGCCGAATGAATGGAGCCGAAGGTACGTATTTAAAGAGAAACCAAATGAACCCATAATAAAGCATAGTGGTGCGCCCTGTTACTAAACAGTTCCGTCACTTGACCGTGGATGGCCTGAATGTGTTCTGGTGTTGAAGTTGATAGGTCCGGATGAGGTTTGCAAGATGTAGACGAACCTATTGTCACTCTGACAAGCTAATGTTCTTCGCGTAACACGCTCTTCCACTCAAGAATGTCTTTGGTGTATGGGACTTCTATTTTTATGGTTTTTGTTAGGCTACAAACTTTTTGAGCTATCGTAGCAAGTACTGCTGATATTTGGATATCAACTGAGCCTACCCCATATATATTTGAAAAGTCTACTTTGAGGGGAGATTCAGCGTGAGGCTTGCGCATTGAAGGGTATATGTATTTTGAGGTCGCTGAAAGAGGATTGAAGTGAGCGTGCTATCGCGCGAATACCCCTTCTCTGAGAAAATGCGGATCTTTTTGCCGCCTAGAATTGGGTGGGCTGAAATGAACTAGAGCAAAAGTCCAAAAGAAGGGCGAATGGAAAAAGTGAAGCTGCCAATCAGGGAGAGTTCTTTGATAAGTATTCCCCCAAGATAAGAAAATTATCTGAATAGGTGGGTTACACAGGGCAGGAAGCCGCTTGCGCAATAATACAAGCGCGAGGAGAAGGTCATCGTCCCATTATGATAGGGAGCCCATGTTCTAGGCGAGTTGGAAGAAGGTGCCTGGGCCAATACCGTGCTGGCTTGGCCCATGTCGACGATTGTGATGGTGGTGCTACTGATACAGGGAAACAGGTGGCAGAAACGAACACCAGTATACCCTCCGTGAATACTCCATTGCCAAATATCATCGGTATCGTGCTGTACGTATCCGATACATGGCCTCATTGATTATTAAGATTTTCTTATGTGTTACCTTGAATGGGCGATTGCTGCGTTAGACCATATTGAAGATTCAATTACACAAGTATGAAAATTAACTAAGGCTTTCTGGAGTCTGGGACTCGTGAGTGATATGTTCAGTTGCCAAAGAGCTAATTTACGGCAGGCCCTTTCAATTCTGATTGATCCACACTTGATATGTCGATTTCGAACCCAGCTGTCAGTCTGGCCGTACCGCGCATGCGCTACGAATGAAAGCATTGACCGAAGACTCTATGTGTGATGCAGGTAGTCTCCGATTTCTTAAATGTCGGAAAGCGACTAAAAATGAAAGTCACGTGAGCGGCGTGTTGGCTGTGTTACCTCGCAGCCTGGAATGCAAAACATCTCCCCGCATCTCAGGCTCTACCTCCAACTCCCTACATCACCGCCAGATATGGCGCCCATGAAGCCTCCGCTGGCAGGGCTTCTCGACATCCCAACGGAGCTCTTACTAGAAATCGTTTCCCGACTTCGCACGCCAGATCTTAGGCGCCTTGGACGTGTCAACCATGCACTTTACTCTTTCGTTGGGCACTACCTGGTTCGATACCGGTACAACTCGGGCCTTCTCAGCCTGCCGAACGAGCTGATACTCGCAATTGTACAGCACCTGAACAACGGAAGGGACAGGAGTCGATTCGCAAGGGTCAGCCTCAGAGTCTATCCACTCGTCATGGATTATATTGTTCGTCATAATGTGCGGCATGGTCGAAGCCATTTGCTGAGTTACGCCGCGCGTCTGAATCTCGAAGGGATGGCTCGAAAGATACTGCATATAGGAGGAGATGTAAACGTCTTTGGCGGGCATCGATTTGCAAACGGAATTATCAACGAACAACTCACTCCTCTCTCGATCGCGGCTTATTATGGGTATGAAGGAATGGTTAGGCTACTACTCGGCAGTGGTGCCAGCCGAACTGTGAACGGGATAAGGATGGCGCTTTTTATGGCGATGGTCGAGCACCACGAGACTGTGGCTATTATGCTTTCGCGGAATCTGGATCTTAGCGACATGATATCTGAGACGAGGATGAAGATATCGGCGTTGCAGTTAGCCTGCAGGGAAAAACTGGTCAACCTTGTCCAGTACTATCTCAACCGTGGATCGAAACGCGGGAGACTCTCCAAGACGCTCATTCGTGATCGCAGCATTGCCCTACGCATGATCCTTCTCAGGGATGCTAGCAGGGAGAGCTTTGTGAAGAGGGAGATACATGAAGATGTCTACAAGATTGTTTTGCTGCTACTGCAGTCCGGGGCAGACCCAGATTATCGGGTGGTGACAGCGCGTTTTGTTGCTTCTACCGCTCGGGTCATTTCTAGTAGGCATCCAGATCCACGGGTGAGGGTACTGTTTGCAAAATCAGCATCAGCAATAGGGCCTGAAGAATCGAGCCTGTTGATAGGGCGACGTTGGCTTTCAGAGTCTGCAGATGAGGCTGTCGAATTGCAAGGTGTACGATCGGAATCACCGCCCATAGAGTTGTCCACGTTTGCGAGATTATCGGATTTTGTTAAAGAAGGAGACATATATACTTTCAATTTTCTGGATGAAAGTGAAATAGAAGAAGGAGATGATCAAGGGGCTGGGACACGAGATACATATCCCGACTTGAGCCTGGATGATACCGATATGGCAGATTGGAGGGTGGGCGAACTGCATTGGCGGAGAAGAAATTCGGAACACGACGAACCACCACCGTTGTCGGTATTCCCCCAACTTGGGAACCCAACATCGGTCGCTACGCACGTCTCTAAGGACTTCTGGTCCAACGGATCAGCTTTGACCAAAATGAGCTTTCGGCCAATGCAGACATTGAATGTTGGAGCATCGCCTTCAAGAAAAGCAGAGCAATTCAAGAAGCCAACACAAGTAGAACCCTTTCCGCAACTTGGAGAAAGCCCCCGAACCTCGAATGTGACTGCCGTAAATGTGTGGGCTTCCTTCACCATGAACAAGGCTTCTTCGGGTCCGGGAGAATCATCACGACGTGAACAACCGCTCAACCCCAAAAACCCAGGAAAGGCGTCCAAGAAAAAGAAATGGGAGCGAGTTGTATTGTGATGGTGTTCTGAAGTTATTTCTTCGCACACGTACAAGAGGTGGGGCTTTTGGGTGAGGAGCGGGTGGATCGAGGAGTGTACGCATGGCATTGGTATCAAGATATGCCGATAATCACCCGGGGCAGTGAAGGGATGCTTGAAATTGGCAAACTGTACCAGACAGGCTAATGTCTAGTTTGAGGATTGCTGCCTGCTACTTCGGCGCTTTCTTGGGGCTTTTTCTGTCACTGTAGTGAAGAATGGTTGATAGGGGAGGGTAATAGGGTTGATCGATTCATCTAGGTACTACGACTCCATATACACTACGACTCCATATACACTACGACTCCATATATACTACGAATCCATATATACTACGAATCCATATATACTACTGCGGATAAGCGATGCTGACCCCTATCAGATCAACCGTGCTCTGGTCGTCGGACATAACCTGCTGAGGCGTGACATTTTCCAATGCAATAGCTCACCACAACTATCGAGCCACTATGCGCGACATAGTCGACCATCTCCAGCAACCTTCCACACATCACTCCCTACCGCCGTAGTCGCATAGAACAAATCCTTTGGATCCCACTTCTTCTTGATAGCCCTCAACTTGTTGTAGTTTTTCCCATAAAACTCTTGCTTCCACCGTGGATTGTTAAAGTCCGCCTCGTTCATGTAAGCTCCAATGGCGAGATCCTGCAGCGGAGGCATTACGACATTCGTCATGATGGCTTCCTGTGCGGCCATCTCCTCAAATGGTACCGTAAAGTCCCAGAACTTTTGTGATTCCATGTAAACCAGCATATTGCGCCACCCCGGCAGGACAGCGTTTGGGCTCGAGGGCGTGCGCGAGACGTTGAAGGCGTATGCGGGGAAGAAAAAGTCTCGGGTGGTGGCCATGTCGCGCATATGGGCGACGATCTTCTTGTTCTGCGAGACGAAGGTGCTGCGATTGAACATCACACCGCCCTCAAGTAGTGATGATGCTGCGTCGTACCCGTAAGGCGGTGGTCCAAGGTACCGGTCAACGTGCGAATGATAGTTCGGGAGTGAAGATACGCCCATCTGGTACTGCACCCCGTTCGCATCTAGATAATCCGTGAACGGCTTCAACAGACCTCGAAGTAGAGCTTCGGTCCCGTCTGTGATTGTGATCTCGTATAAGGTGAAGAATGTTGGTTGTACGATCCAAGTGGTGTGTGCGCCAGCGTCAACGACTGAGGGAATGAGGGTATGCCATAATTCAACGGCGCCCCAGTAAATATCCTGTGAAATACCGGCAGCGGTGAAGAACAGATTAGCACCGCCGACCACGCCATCTGGAAATGCCTTGACAGTGAGCGAGACTACAACACCATATGTTCCAGGACCCCCGCCGCTTAGCCCCCAGTAGAGATCGGAGTTTTTCGTTGGAGAGGCTTTGACAAGGGTTCCGTCCGCAGTGACAACCTCCCATTCGAGAGTCTGGTCGGCACCCATCCCATATTTCGTCGACAACAGGCTTGAAAACTTTAGTACGGTACCATACGGGAGGTTTCAAGAACGGTGTTGATGAGACTTACGATTGGCCACCACCTTGCGTGAATCCGCCCACAACGCCAACTGTTAAGCACTCGCCTCCAACAATTCGAAGTCCAGCACTGGCAGCTGCATTATTCGCCTCGAACCCTTGCACCCCGGCGCCGAGTTTCAGTGCTCGACCGGTGTATGCAGGGCTGGCATAATCCAAGATCTTGATGTCCTTCAAATGGTGCGTCCAAATGCTCAGCGCACCTGTGCCAGTCGATTTCCCCAGATAGCTGTGGCACATCAATGTCATATTACACAGAATTCTGATCGTGGCGACTCACTCATGTCCAGTGTTTTTGATCACAAGCCGAATATTCTTCTTTTGAGCAAACTTGATACCTGCAGATACGTCCGCTGCCGAGGACACATTGATTGCATAGCTGACATAGTTGCCCTGCAAGCATGGTGTGCTCTGCGGTGTGAAAGGGTTGCAACTTGCGTTTTGTTGGTAGGCGGCGGTAAAGCCGGAAGCATCGGACCACCTGTGCATACGTTAACTACCCCGAGCAATATGCTATTGCGAAGTGGTACTGACTGGGTTTGGGGAAGAGTCCAACTGGAGAGTGCAGCACATGCAGCAGCATCATATGTGGGGTCGTGACACACGTGACCAAGAGGAACCACCTGTATCAATCTTCCAGAGATACTCGCATTCAGGCTAGCCCATTCATTTAGAGATGGCCATTCGTTATCCCCAGGAAGATATCGGCATCGTGACCTTTCAGATGAACTGTCGTCTCGAGACCGAACCGTGGCAGATGTTGTTGTGCCAAGCTGTGAAGCAACGGCAAGTATGCCGATGAGCAAATGACGAGTTGCCCCAACCATCATCTCTTTGACCAAATATTCCTTGATGTATTCGATGATTCCGATAGTTGTCCCGCGAAGGGCGAGAAGCAAAGTTCATATTGCGACCTTGTCCGACTCTAAAGTAACTCACGTGACCTTGTGAATCTTGCTAAGCCCGAGCCTGAGCAATTCCATGCGACACGGCAGGCGGGTCGAACCGCAAGGGGCGTAATTTACGCCACATCAGCGTTCACGAGCGCCCATCACACCGCTGGCGCGGGGGACATGTCTCGCTTTGGTAGTCGCTCTGTAAGATGAAGTGAGTTTTCTCAAAACTGAAGTACATAGCTCTAGAAGCGGGGTGTTCGGCCGGGTTTCTTCACACGCGTCAAGAAATATTTGCCGACTTCTGCCCGCCCACCCATGTCTTTCTCCGCAACAGGATTCTTGTCTCAATATGTACGTCAGCGAATTTCCCCTGCTGACACCCGGGGGTCATATTTGATACCCGCACATTTCGGCGTAGAGATCAAGAACAACTCTACCATGGGAATGCGTTTCGACAAGGCAGATGTCGCATGCTGTGGGTCGTCTTGATGATGTCCCACACGCCATGCAGTACCTCATCACACCTGTGATTAGTCGAGAGAATTATATTCGGTGGCAATTATTCGGCCGAAGTGCGCAGATTGGGGTTCACGTAGACCCCATCAACGCAACTCTGTGTCAGCGAAAATGCATTTTGAATGGTCGCACTGTTTCAGAGAAACGTAGGCAATGGTTCGCATCTACGAAGTCCGGGCTGACTTGCAGGGCAAATTGCTACTCTCTGATGGGGCCTAAACCTACTAAGTACACCTCGAGATGCCCGCCCCGTCCCAACCCAAATGAGTGCCTCGTCAACTAAAAACCGAATCACGATCGTATCCCTACGGAGCGTAACCAGTCTATGTGGCTGTCCGAATAGAACACGCAAAAGTCAACACTCCACACTCCGTACAACGTCATGGCAAGATCAGCAATAATACAAGCAGCCTTCACCTCTCTACTACTCTTTGGGATCGCGTTAGCCCTTCAAGTCTCGTCACACTCACCGTGCGAGGGCAAATGCCTTAGTGTCCGTGAGGATCCCTCAAAATATGCAGCCTCTGGGACTTACTATTTCGACCTCGCATGCTACGACTCAGAATTCACAGGGTCTGTTTTGACAGAAAAAGGACAGAAACTCGCGGAATGTCAAAATTGTTTGCTGAGCAGTGGATGGGCTGGTTCTGGAACCAGGGATATAGGGTGGTTTTTGGGTACGTTCCCAGCATTCGTTTTCAAATATTTGCACAGAACTAATGATACAACAGTCAACAATAAAGATATGCTTGACTGGTGTTTATTCGGACGCTTTGGGAATGACTTGAATAATGAGGTGAACAAAACATACTCATATCAACAATGCAATTCGGACTGTAACCCTATAAGTGAGGCGATAGACTACAGACTTATGGACGACCCAATATGGTATTCTTTCTGCGATGCCAAAGGCAACTTTTCAATCAACGCGCAAAAATGCATAGATTGTCTCTATGTGAACAACAACATGACGGTCCTAGGAAATGGTGCGTTTATACCTAATCGAAAACAACCTACCAAACAGACGTTAATCATCGATATCTAGTTCTTGCTGTTGTCAGTCAAATGTGCTTGGACGGACCATTTAAAATCTGGCGTGAATTCGTGGACGAAAAGTCTATTTACACCCCGACCCGTCTCAACCTTGCCTCCATAATCTCCGCCTCTTCCTCCGCATCCCCAACCTTCTCCTCAACCTCAACCTTAACCTCATCGCCAACCTCATCGCCAACCTCATCTTCGCCCTCTGATTCTTCACCAGGCCTCTCTAATGGCGTCATCGCCAGCATCGTCCTCAGCAGCCTTATCCTCACTATTGCCATTCTTGTAGGCACTCTCTTATACTTCCGCCGCTTAAAGAAACAGCAAAAGGCCGTGGGGGCATGGGATAAAAATGGAGAAGGACAATCGGGGGAATCTAAGGCAGGTAGTCCGGTAAGGCAGGTGCCAGGATCACAAGGGAAAGATTGGGTTGCGTATCAATATAAGACTGGATATAGCCATGCGGGAGAAAATGCGGGGAGAGGGCATTCGCCGGCGGAGTTGGCGAACGATAGGCCAGCTCAAGAGGTTGCCGGCTCCAGGGCCTCGAGGTTGTGGGGGGGTTGGTAGAGCGTAAAAATTGGCTAGGATGTATGTCTGTTGACCGTTATAGTAATTTGTGCAAAGTAGTAGCCAGTATTCAAATCTTGACATGGACGAGAATAAGGACATTAGACTGCTGGATTATGAATCCAATTCTTGTATTGTAAGTATGAAGAATCACAGACAGATAATCGATTGGCCCAGCGTAAGATCTGTTATCTCAAAATTGGAACCCTAAACACAGTTGACATGCTGGGTGCTTTTGCCGCATTGTCAGAACGGGCACCATGGAGCCGGAATTTGAAAGCCTTCCCTATTGATACTGGAAAGGCTTATATTAGCGACTTGGTGCTTGATTTCTGGGTATATGGGAACTTCTTCTGGGGCAACACAGTCAAAACTTAAGGGAGACTGATTGGGTTGGAAGTGTACAGTTAAATGATTAATACTATGGAAACTAGGGAATGGTGTGCACCAGAATTGAATTAGACACAAAGAAATTATTGAAACTACCACTCATCGGTGGAAATGGGGGCGACAGGTTATTCCACATGGGCCCTCTGTTTCCTCAATTTTAAACCTAGTTCTAGGCACATTGATGTAAACTTGAAGTGTTTATAATCAAGTAACTTGATGGAGGCGTTATACTACAACTGTTAAGGGCTGGAAATTTTAAGCGTACATCCGCCCAAGCTAAGGGCTCTAAGGTGTTTAGTGCTGCCAACCCAAGGGTTCAAAGACAACCTACACTTCCTCTCCGGCATTACTTAATCTGCAACAATTTTAACAAGTCTATAGTGAGTGAGGGGAATTCGTAGCTGGAGGCAAGTGGTTGGGAGGTTATTGACCAAAACCTAGAGCATGGCCGTGGGTAATACTGTCGCCTTGTTCCTGTTTTCGTCTCGGAACAACGTGTTGTTGTACCTCACCGACTGGAGTTGCAGTACCCACCTTCTCCTTCATCATTGGTTGGGATACTGGACCGCTTTGCATACGATCATCCATCCGGCCATGCTTTGGAGTTACTACTCACAAGCAGGTACTTATTTGGCCGAGCTAAAACGCCTCTGTTGGCAGTGGGGTATAGTTGGGACTGCCACAGCTTGTGCCCTGATTCCATTCTCGCTCCTCAAGGTTCGAAAAATGTTTCACGAGCTCTTCATTACCTCGCATGTGGTGCTCTCTTTGCTCTCTCTTATTGGGTATCATTACCACGTCTGGTATGTGTATACATACAACTGGGGGTACGAGATCTGGATGTTTGTGGCCGCCGGAATTTGGGCGCTGGAGCATGTCTTACGAATCGGCCAAATGACCTTGCAAGGAAGCAGTATGGCTGTTTTCACAGTCGTCCCTGACGTCGATGGCGAGCATATCCAGATCGGGGTCGAAGGGAGGGATTTTATGGAGGGTGTGGTGTAACTCTGCTTTCCGACACTTAGTTGGTGATTTTAGGAAATGCATCCATTTTCCGTCAGTGGGGCTTGTTCATATCACCAACAGGAACAGACGTGCATCGATCCAGATTGTTGAAGTCCGATTCGAGTCCCATGCAAGCCGATACTCATGAAAAGGGAGTTACTCGCTCTACTACCCCGATATATATCGCTACGAGAGGAAGCCAAGGCGACACCAGAAACAAGATATTCTTCATCCGGGCTCGCAGTGGTGTCACCAAGGCTCTAATGAATAAAGGATCTGACTCCGATGGCAAGCGCGTTCGTTTGCGCGTCCTGATAGAAGGCCCGTACAATCACTCTTTCCGGGTTCATTCACAGATCCACCAATGCATCATCATTATTTGTATTGTAGGTGGCATAGGCATCACGGCTTGTCTCCCTTGGCTCCAACAAAGCGGAGGGACGGATACGAAATTGTTTTAGTCCAGTCGTAAAGCCGGTCTTGTTACGGCCCTTACGCCGACGCTCAATGTGTTGTCCTCCAACGTCCAGGTCGAAACGCTTACCGGCCAGCGATTCAACCTGGATTATACTCTTCGTCAGAACATCATAAGACAGGATGGGAATACGAAAGGGCCTCTGGCTATTGTAGTGTCGGGCCTCTCCAGAATTGGTGGATGACATTCGGCGCAAGGTCACACAGATTGCGAGGGGTGCTAGAGAAAGTCGACCGTGTATACTCATAGACGAAGCTTTTAGCTGGTAAATGCAGGGGGCTTCTAATCGCGAATCATTCACACCCACCCAGCGAACATTACCCAGAGATGACCAACGAAACATAACTTCTGCAAAAACCGCGTGCACCAGTGGTTTTTGCGGTTCCTTTGTGATTGTCTGAGCCTCAGATCAACACGACCTACTAATACTAGAAGGACTCAGTCTCTATCCAGCGTGCCAACGTGTCGGGGCGCGGTATCGGAAGCCCTCCAAAGTGGGGGTCGGCGGAGCTGATGAAAGGATGTTCAAGCCAAACTTGTCCCACCGTATAAATACCTCCTCTCGATAAAGTTGCAAGGTTAATAACCTTGATTGAGGAATCAAGGAATAAGTGGGCCCTCGAAATTACCATTGCCTTGGGTTTCCACGACACCACTAGGCCCCCTAAGAGAATCCCCCCCCTTTCCTGTTTTCTTCCCCGACATGGGGTTGAGTTATGAGATGAAAGTCGCCGGAATTGCTCACACCTCGACATAAACTTCCCTGCTCTCGTCGCGATTAAACGGTATACTATGGTCTCGCCCCATATGGATTGAATGCCTACGTCATCCGAATATCGATATGCTGATCTTTCTCTTTTTCATTATCTTCCTCATGGGAATTGTTCCAATATTCCTGACGCTCGAGATCATGAACAACTTACTTGCAGCGATGAAGGAGTATCATGACCCCGTTCAGGCCGGGAGAATGGGGCCGCCAAAACCTCTGGGAATAGTAGAGACATCAACAGTGGGTGTGAGATAGCGAAAGATGAAAGAGGTGGGGATTTTGGGCATGCGGGGAGATGAGCGGAGTTCGGCACCTTTACGGTGATAACTTGTGGGTCCGCCAACCTCCCCCACTTCTGCATCTTAGCCTTGGAGGATCTCGTCTATCCATCTTTCTGGGGGAGCGGAGTCAGGGTACAAGAAAAAGCTCTAATAAGCATTCTGTCTGATCTTGTGTAGCCCATCCACCTTTGGACTCATATTGGGTTGGATGAACTGTCTCCCAGCAACACCATAAAATTCGGTATTGGCGGAGCCTAATTCCAAAGCTATGGCTACAAACGTCGATATCGCGGTCATATCATTCGAGCCTTTTATTCAAGGAAACGATGCGGACCGTAAAGACGTCGCGAAGCAACTGTACGAAGCTTTCTCGACGGTAGGATGGGTATACTTGAAAGACCATGGCATTCCGCAAAGTCGAGTTGATGAGATATTTGAACTTGTATGTCAACATGACTTCGTCTGATTTATCATCCGCGAAACAATCCTCACCGATTCTCAGGCAAAATCCTTCTTCGAATTGCCAATTGACCAGAAGCTCACATGGAAACTCGCCGACCCAGAAGTAAATCAAGGCTATACCGCTGATGGCGCTGAAGCGAACGGCGGTATTGATCACAAAGAATGCTACGAGCATCGTCGTTTCCAGAACCGATCCTGCCCAACAGAGTCAGATCTCCCGGATCGGCACTTTAAAACCACGTTGGATGACTTCTACAATCAGTGTCTCACCCTTGGTCTCCAAGTGCTCAAATGTCTGGCTATGGCAATGGATCTAGGCGACAACTTCTTCGACGATATTACCACGAAGGCGGACCCCCAGCTCCGACTCCTCCACTACCCCTCAATTGAGAAAAGGATCATTGAGCAAGAAGGTCATGCCAGAATCATCCCGCATACCGATTTCGGCTTATGTACTTTGCTTTTCCAAGACCAAGTCGGAGGATTGGAGATTGACCCATTCCATACTGGAGATTTCAAACCTGCAGTGCCAATCCCCGGCACCGTTCTGATAAACATGGCCGATTTGATGCAGCGGCTCACAAACGGAAGATGCAGAAGTACATTGCATAGAGTCGTGAGCCCGAGAACTTCGGGTGATCTTTTGCCTGCCAGGTACTCAATCCCATTCTTCATTCACCCGGATCCGGAAACAATGATTCAACCCGTTACAAAGGAGGAAGGTGAGTTCAGAAAATATGAAACCGTGAATGCTGGGGAATGGAGAGTAATGAATACAATGAAGAACTATAGACTGGGAAGTCAGGATGGGGTATTGGATGGCAAAGTTGGACTTGCTACAGTGTAGCAGCTGTCCCAGATGGTCCGAGATGAAGAAAGCAAACAAAGCGAATTTGGTGGAAATATGTTCACATCTTACGCGTTTTTACTGGTACAGCTATGTGATAATAATTAGATTCGTGCCATGGTACCTTGTAACTTTCCTTGGGCCAGCTTGCCCCTCAAACAGCAAGTCCCACATCATACTGTTCATCCACCACCTAAAGAGCAACTAATATTACCCGATCAATGAAAATTATCATAGCCATCCTGACAGCAGCACGGCACACAACAGCAGAATGGAAACCCTCCACAAACTTGACATGAGCTGCAGTCACAGCAGAATAGGAAGGCGTGGTGAGTACACCAGCGATGACATTCTATTTCGCTGCAGCAGGGTCCGCAATCTGGACATGGCTTGCAGGGTGCACATGGCCCGCAGAACTTGATGGAAATCAAGATGCCCCCCACTATGAGGCCAACAGCTAAGACGAGGATACCGAGCGTTACAACTTGGGAGCCATAGGCAGCTACCATTGCAGATGTCAAAGTTGTTGCCTTCACCGGGAATTTGTGTCGCTGCCTCTTCTCCCATGTCCGAGGGAGCTGCTCCACCTCTATTTTGACTGAGGTGGGTGTAGGGGGTATCGGGATAGTGAAATGGTCGCACGCCCCTCCGTCTTGGGCACAGACACTATACCAATGGTCAAGGAGGAATCCACGGGGGTCTCGGGTGTTGCTGTCCACTGGACTTGGAGCAGCGACTTCTGGACCTGCTTGAACATTTCCATTGAGCTTTCTCTTGAATGTAGGTAGACGTTGACAACGACTGTTGTCGACTGTACTTGGAGTAGCGACTTTTGGATCTGGTTGATTTGATCGATTTTGTTGAGCATGCTTACGCTGGAGTCGTTTGACCTGATCTTGGTTGGTTTGGTGTCGATCGTGTTGGAAGTCGGCATTATGTGAAGATTCCCACAAAGTGGGCTCTTTCAAACAACGCCAGCGTGCCCAAGCGCCCGCAAAAAGACGCAAAGGGTCATCTCTCTGGGTCTCTTCATAGACTGATTCCATGTCGAAGACATCCAGGAGATTGGCATACTGGATCACCATACCAAAGGCAAATTTGGTGAATTCTGGTGCCAACAGTTTCGTTCCAAGAATGTATGCTTCTGACGCATATGCCTTCCATAGCATAGGGTCCTCGGAACGGCCAAGGCGATAATCATGAGCCCGTTTAGAGTTGCGATAGAGCCAATCTAAGAATAACTTGAAGGTGTTAGGGTTGTATTGGCCTAGGTCGAAGGCACTCTGTGATCCCGACCTGAGTTGGAAATGCTCCGAGTAGTGACAAATGAGGGCTTTGTGAACTTTCCATCGTCGTGCATTCTGCGTTGCTCCAATTTTGATGTCAAGGAATTCCGTAGATGATCTACAGGATTAGAATTGATGGTGGCATTATTTGTCAAAGTGACTCACTTCAAGGAACAAAGCAAAGGGTCGGTCCTCGTATCATTGATTAAGCATATGGTAGGTGGAGGCCATGTTGAAGTGTCAACTCTGCTGCATGCCTCTAGATCGACGACGGCAGGGTGTTTTTGCCCAGCGTTGGAGCTCCGAAACCACCATTGGAAAGCGGCAGTGATACCCATTATTCTGTTACGGGTGCTTTCTTATCCAGGGGTTTCCCAGCTAAAAGTGTCTCCCACCGTTGCTTGCAAGACTTGACGCTGAGAGGAGTGTAATGTCAATCAACTCTGGGAGAGACCGAAAGCGTGGCCCGAATCGCGGAGCTCTTCGTGTGGCACATCTTGACCATTCGCCGGTGCTTCCAGAGCCGCAAGTCTGCCTTGCGATATCATTACGTTAAGCATTTTGAGATGCTTCGGATAAGAAGTAGATATCCAATGCCTGTGCGAGAGGGAAATGCCAAGGAATTCCCTTCTGCAACGTCACTGCCTGTCACAAGGCTGGAGCCTGCCCTACAGTGGTGGTTCGTCGTTGCCTCGCAGAACGCCGGATATGGCGAAAACGCCGGATCTGGCACAGTCGCTGGCATGCAAACTCGACTGTTGCTGCAATTCCTGAGACACCTACATATTTTCAAGAGCCAATAAGGAAACACTTTAGTGGTTTTAAGCGAGCTGAAGTACGCTGAGCTGAAGGAAGGCTGATGTTGTACAGCAAGGCTACAATACCCTTAGGCGTTACGGGCCTAGAGCCTGTTGGCGTCTCGGCTGAAAAAGGCACACTATTATCCCCCACGATGGCCCTCATGCCTTAAATCATACCTATACCCGGACTGGGTTTCGGATGTATTGAATGCAGAACTGTGGCGTCTCCCACACAAGCGCTATCTCCACCCATAGATTATCCGGCAAAGCCTAGTGATTTGGTAGACTAGGGGGGCAAGTTGACGCTAAGCCTTCACCCACCTATGACCACAATGCACACAGGTTGATTTGCAGCAAAACCAGACAGAGGTAGTGACAGCTCTACCGCCGATACTACATTACGTTAAGACACTTCATTCGAATCTTACTATTGTTCAACCTTCGCTCACCAAGAAAACATCTGCTACGCTGAGGGTGAAAGGGGGCAGGTCCATTGATCCTCCTCTACCATCACCAATCCGTTGAAGCCCAGGAGCAATGAAGAGAGATACAACACCTTCGGTAATCCCGCTAGAATTCCATGCGTTGCGGTCGAGCATTTCGCTCTTCGTTGTTTGGTTGAATTTGTGTCCAACGGCAAAGTCCAATAGCTGAATGCGACACTGCTGCAGAAAGCAGTCCAGAGCGAGTTTCGCGGCCAAGTCGACAATTCGCTTGATACTGAATTCGTGTGCGCTACCATCTGAAGACCCTTTTTGAATCCCAGCCGCCATTTCATTCTGAATAGCTTCCAAGTTTTTCTCGTAGCTGGATCGAATCGTGAGACTACCCCGGCTGGTGCTGTGTCCTGGTTGTGATGCCTCACTCAAAGACCGAATCGTGTTATGTCGCCATCTCTCGGAGAGTGTGGTAGGGGCTGGCCATCGTTGGCCTGTGGCCTGTCCGCCGCCCCCTTGCTATTGTTATTGATTTACTTTTTATGTGTGGTCGTAGGAGGAACGTACCGGTAAGGAACATTTCGCACCATGTTGTGAATAACCCGTCCCCGTAATCACCAAAGACCCGAAACGGCGTGCTGAAAAGTCGGTCGCACAGTACTTTCCATAAAGCACATTCCAGGGCCAGTTTCGCTTGCCTGTCCGAGCCATCAGATTCCACAAAAGACCTCTGTCCAACCAAAGCGCAAAGGCTGGATCTTGTCGCTTTTAGGGCATGTACCACCCCTGTGATTTCTTGCTTTACGGTTTTGATATCGGAATCAAACTCGGTATCTGATTTAGGTTGGAAGCCGTCCGCGCCGTTCAACAACCGCAGTTCCAAATCTTGATACCTGTTGTGATCCTCGGCCTTTTCCTCGGCATGCTTCTTTTTCTCTTTTGCCCTTTCTTCGCTATTGGCATTGCGGAGTTCCTTAAGATCTTCATCGTGATTTCTTATGATCTCAGTCTTTTCCTTCTCCTTGGCCTTCAGTGATTGCTCGTGGATTTGCTTGTTGGCATCCAAAGCTCCTTGAAGGTTGAGAATCTTTGCCTTCATGTCACGGGACAGTTGTCCATATCGAATTCTGAGTTCCTCATGCTCTCTACCCAGCTTATCGCGTTGCTCGATTACATCGAAGAAATCTTGTTGGATTTTTTCAACGAGGCTGCCAATTGTTTCCTGTCCTGTAGAATCGCCATCGGTAGTAGCTCGCCCTGGAAGAGTCTCCACAACATCGTGAATGTGCGCTTGCAACCGATTGTACTTTGTCGTCACTTCAAGACATCTTCTGTTGAGCGTGGACTTCTCAGATATCAATGCCTCAACATAGTCCGCTACGTCGACACACTGGTTGGAGTCTTTCTTCTGAGCTCTTCGCATATAGCTCTCGTACGCATCCCGCTTTGCATCCGAGGAATCATCTTCTCCATTCGCGTCCGCACCGAAGTGCTTGGTCAGCCTCTTTTTTGCCCGTCCGAGCATGTCTATTAGTAGAGTGGATTGGTGCGATGCGAAAGACGGGTCTTCTTTTGACTGGAATAGTCTGGGGAAAACTACAGTTTCGATTGAGGGTGAAATGCTCTTTGGGGTATGCAGAGCATGTTGATACCTCGTAGTTGCAAGAAAAGATCATACTGTAATGGTAATACACATAGATCGACGTGAGCGCCCGCACTGCAGAGGTGGCGCATATGGAGGCTTCAAGCAGCCTTATGGTGTGCATGGCATCTCTTCCTTTTCCTCCTACTATCGGGGATGCGAGAAGCAGGCTCGGGCGGCGTGAAATTCAACCCCAACTGCCGTTTTTGGACAAGGCTGAAGCCTATCAGTCACCGGTCAGTGCTTGGCATGTCGAGGCTTGAAACCCACATGTCTATTTGTTGGCGGGCTACAGCAGGGCGCTCCTACTTCATACATTTCTCTCACACCCTATGACACCTGGCATGATCTGGAAGCGAGCGGAATTCTAGATCCAATATTGCCACCACAGCTCATGTTGGGAATAGCCGTTTTTGGCCTCTCGGGCGTTGCGTGCCAAGAGATTGTAGCCGGACTTGTGCGCGGCAGAACCTGCCTTCGGGAGAAACTGACGGCGCAGCACAGCCCACGATGTGGATCTGCATTGTTTGATGTGATATCGCAAATTGAGCCCGACTCTGTGATCTTCTTCAGTGCATTACCTCGACAATATCCATATTGGAGGTAACCCTGACTTCGGAGACCAAAATATCATTGCTAAAAGGTAACAGGAAAGGGAAGCTCTGCAATGACCAATCGGCTCGTCATAGCAGTCGATTATGGGACGACATTTACTGGTATGTCGGTTCTACGAAATCATTTTTGCGATGTACCTTGCTTATCCCGCTTGTAGGTGTCGCCTGGCAGGTGGTGCCGTACAACCAAATCGACGCCGACTTGAAGGATGTGAAGCTGCAAAAGCTCTGGCCGGGCGATAAACCGGGAGACAAAGTCCCCAGCGTTATATCCTACTCGCCTACAGCGGAACATAATTACAATTGGGGCTTTGACGTTACTGGACAAAGTCTTCGATGGACCAAACTGCAATTAGATCAGGCAAGCCGCAAGCAAGAGCTTCAATGGATACTGGATGCCCTGATTGGGATGAAGGATTTGGACATGGATGAAGTCCGGATGGAACATGGTCTACCATCATATCCAGCCAAAGACCCTGTGGATATAGTAACCGACTACCTGATCAAGTTGCGAGCACACATCAAAGAAAAGATCATCGAAGAAATGACAGACAGACGCACGTTTGAAGAGATGCCGAAAGAAATAGTTATCACAGTCCCCGCGGTGAGTTCTATCTGGTGCATTGCCTCTAAGCACCAAACCAACAGATCCTAGGCATGGTCTGATTCGGCCAAGAATCTCACCTTTCGCGCCTTTACCCAAGCTGGTTTTACTGAACGATACTTTCGAAATTTGAAAGGCATGCTCTTGATTACTGAGCCAGCGGCTGCTGCCCTCTACTCAATAAAGAAATTGACGCCCAAAGACGAGTATGAAGCCGAAGACTTCATTGGGGTGAGTGAGGTATAGAAATGTAATGCACCTGGGCTGACATCGAGCACAGCCCGGAGACTGCTTTGTTCAGGCGGACATGGGAGGAGGTACGGTGGTACGTGCCCATCTTACTGCGTTCTTGGACTTTAAATAGTGCTAAGAACTCAGGATTGCGTCTCCTACGAGGTTCAGAAGAGCAAACCCTCATTGGTGTTAAAGGAAGTTGGCGTAGCAACTGGTAAGCACCCCTCTGGCTAGGAGATAGGACGCTTCGACGCTGATCAGCTATTCAGGGGCCCAATGCGGTGCCACATTTATAGATCGGGAATTTATCAAGTGGTTGAAACGCAAGTTGGGTGAAGCAAACTTTGACCAGCTTGATGTGGAAAATCCCGAAGATGCGGTTGGGTCACATACTGTCTTCGGGCCGTCCATGAAATTTTTAATGGATCAGTTCGTCAACAGAAAGGAAAGATATACGGGGAAGGTAGTTCCGGGTCAGAATATCATCGACCTCCCTGCTCCACTGGTCGACCTTCATGACCCAGAAAGAGGTGTAGACAATGGCCAAATTTCGCTATCTGAGTGAGCCCGATAATCGCTGAATGGTGTTATGCGGGGCTGACATGATCGTAGCAAAGACTTCCGTGAAATATACCATTTCAGTCTTGATAAGACTACCAGACTGGTTGCGAGTCAGATCCAACAGGTAGAGCATGTCAGAAAGCGTGTCAGGGTCAGTAGATGATGGAAATTATATTAGCGATATGGTGCTGACGGTTTATAGTATGTCTTTTTGTCTGGTGGATTCGCCGAATCAAAATATGTCCAGAGAGCGCTCAAGGATTTTGGCCGCCATCGGAATATCACCGTTCTTGTGCCCGAAAAGCCGTAAGCAGACATGGAAGAGAAAAACCAATTAAGAAGCTAATATTGTCACAAGGGTTACGGCCGTCGTAATTGGTGCGGTTGCGGTTCGTTTGGAAGAGGAGGTGGAACATGGGGTGTACATGACACCATGCAAGAAGAATTACGGTATATGTATCTCGGAACCTTATTCAACATATCGACATTCGGAAATGGATGGATACAAGGATCCTTTCGACGGACAATGGAAGGCTAAGAACCAAATTGTTTGGATGATCAAGAAAGGAGACCTGCTGCAATCGAACCAGCCGACACAAGCATCGACGCACTTCCAGCGAAAGTTCAGTCTCAATGATACTAGGGAATTCACAACCGACTTTGTCACCTATAAAGGCAACGACCCTCCTCCGGAGACCCTTGACAAGATGCCAATATGTAAGTCTTCTCAACCACCGAGAATATTACTGCACTCACCGCCGATAGCAAAGTATCAAATCACCCCTCTTCGGTACAACCTGAAAGCTGTTCCGTCAAGAAGCATTACCTCCGTTCGAATAAAGGACTGTCCGTGGTCGCTATGCGCATACTTCAAAGTAAACTTTCTTCTTCATTCTTCCCAAAAAGGACTTGTATCTATCTCTTGCGGTCCCACAGAGCTGGCCAGTGCACACGTATAGCTGGAGGGCGTTCGGAGATTTTCAACTTGCGGCTGGTTTATAGATCCATAGAATGGAACCTCATAGACAGTGTCCACTGCGAACAACTGACACGCTTCCGCGTACAGTGCATGAAACACTGAAAATTTGAACTCGTGTTATTTCCGCTGCTAGGTTTGCACATAGAACAAGAAAATCACCCCTCGGGTGTCCAAGAGGCTTTGGGGTTGCCTGCCCAAGGAATGAAGACACTGTAGCCTTCACCCAAGTTAAATGGAGTCTCGAATCCAAGTTTCAACCGTGCCAGGTGAGGTGAGGTGAAGTGAGCCCGCATGCCCACGCGAACCAGCTGCATGGTAGAGATGATCTTTATTAGGGCCGCTCAATATAGTCGAACAAAGAGACTTTGCCTACCAAGCCGCTTTTCCGACAATGACGCATTAAGAGGCGCTCAGGCTCCAGTCACAACATTCCTGATCCGGGTAAAGTTGCCCTACCCCAACGCTGGTAGAAAAACTAACTCCCTGTCCAGCCCAGCACCGGATGTGGGGTAATCACCTCCCACCATTCAACCTCTTTATTCTTTCATTTCTCTCAGGTGGAGCCGAAAAAGAACCGCTTGGTCATTCTTCTGTCCACTTTCACAGTTACGGGTCGATCCCCAACCCTGGAGAGATTTCCACATGGCTACACAACAACTCCAAAAGCGCTCAAGCGGCAACTGGGCATCTCAAATCGCCTCCCGCTTCAAGAACCGCCCTCCACTACCCTCGTACGCTGAGGCCATCTCACACGAACCGGGCCATACCATCACCGCCGCGGAACCACGCGCGTGTCGGGAGCTGCTACGTGAGATTTACGCCCTCCATGTTTATATCTCGAATTTGGGGGATGTTTTTGATGTGGATAAACCGATTGTGCTAAAGAAACGGCAACAGGCTGCGGGCGCGATGAAAGATCTGCGTCGCACAGTTAAAGACTGGATGGAAAATGAGGCCGAGTGGACAGAGGCGGAGCTGGCAATAATAACGCAGATCTACGATCGAATTAGGGCTTTGCAGTCGGTACCCCTTGTGGTGGATAATGAGATTAGGGGGAATAGAACGGTTGGTGAATCGTGATGCTTTCGGAGGAGATTTGTTTTGGTGATTAGGTATTATACTTGTTAGGTTTTAGGTGGTCCGTAGTGCAGCTGGAATATCATTTATTATTTGGTAGCAAACGAACACATCAACGTGTTATTGTTGTTAGGCTTAGGATGGTCGATACTGGAGCAGAAATATCGTTAATTTTTCGATGTTAAACGAACGCAGTGACTGGCATATGAAACTCATTGAAAAGCCAAACATGGCAAGACGCAATTTATGTTCCTTTATAAGGCAGCACTAAGCGGCACTGGAACAGCCTCTTGACGCAATTAATAGAGTTACCGTCTCCATCTCTTGTCATATCCCACCATCAATCTGATCAACAGTCAATATCGCTACCCATCCGCACAAATATCTGGAACCTTGTTCTCCAGGACGATTGAGCATCATACTCTCGTTTATTCTCGACTATCTGACGCATTGCCTTTACTTGGGGTTACTGGTCCCACAACCATGTACTTCAAACGCGCACGCCCTCGCCTTCCCTTACGTCTACCCAACTCGCAGTTAGGGCAATCCCCATGCCCGGAGAGTACTTTATCCTCCCTTATCAGCGACTTGCAAGAGGTGATCATAAGTCGCCCTCCAGCCATTCCTGCGAAAACGGTTCTCATGCAGCACTATATGGCGATCGGATGGACATCGGAGGCAACGGACATGGCCAAGGAATTACTGAAGATTGTTCCTACGTGCATCGAGGCACAAGAGCTCCTCGCATCACTCCCGTTGTTGCCATCAACAATGTTTCAAGCGCCTGCAAACACAATAACCCTTCCCCGGGAGGCTGCCCCGAGCATACCCCGGACGGCGCCGGAGCGAATGCAGATGGAGCACAAGTTTGTCGATGTTGTTTCTGAGATACGTTCAAAGGCCCAAGGCTTGTTGGCAGATACAGAGATGATGTACCTGACTGCGATTACCGACGAGAACGAGAATGAGATGAGCATCTGGAGGGAACACACCACTAGGCTCCAGGCCATCGTCGAGGGCCGCATTCTTTCAGGACTGGAGTCACAGGTACCGCCCAGCGCGCGTGCTGTGGCAGACTTGATGGAAGTTCAGCCCGAGCATGCAGTCAATATTGCCGCAGACGACTTGGCGCAGGTTGTGCATTGGTGGCGGAGGTTGAACGTGCATGTCCATGCATACGATGAAGAAGCTTTGGGAAAGTTTCTGCTCCAACGTGTCGATGCAATGAGAGCGGCGATTTCCGCTCCTCTGCAGTGGGCCCCAGCCACCGCCCTCATGCATACCGAACACGAGAAACTGGGCAAGACATACGCAAACCACGAGACCATGTGCGGTGACGCTGTCGCTGATATCCCCCGCGCGCGCTTTTGGGCTTCTCAGGATAACTATGCGTGGGATTTGGCTGAGTTGGTGCGATGTCTAGATCTGACCGGCGGCGTCATGCGCAACCCACTGAGTAGAGACATGTTTAATCCCGAGGACATCCAGGCGCTGATACAGCATCCATTGGGTCAGCCACTGGCTGCGAAGCAAGACGAGCAACATAGTATGGCGATGGGAATTAGGCTGGCCACAGTCGCCCAGTTGGAGAAGCTTTCGGTAACTCTTCTCTCAGATCAGGCTCTTGACCAGATCAACAGTCGACAAGCACTGGATGAATTCGGGCAGCATGCGGCCACTTTGCCGGCTGCGGAACAGCGGGCAATTGACGAACTGCGTTTTCCAGCAACTGACAGTGTTTCGAAACTCCCATTTGATTGCTCCGTTGGCGAGATTGTGAGGGATGCCATTGCTAACCGTACTTGTATGCACAAGGCTGGGGATCTTGTTGGCCAGGCGGCTCGTTATCTCCGTTCTGTTAATTCGCTAGCCTTGTAGTATTTACTGAGAAATGCAGTTTGCCTTGCTCATACGTATTCCTTCTTGCCCTAGCATCTCAAAACATTTCACCTAGCTTCCTATTCGGGGACTGCAACCCTTTCGTGAGCAGCACTCACCCGCAGCACACTTATCCAAATACCTAGAGAGCAAATCTCAATACCGATCCCGGTCGGTTGGCGGGTCTGAGGTCAATGGAATTTACTGAGAGTAATCACCCACCAGCCTCTCGATGGAGGAAACTGTTTAGGAAGTCTACAGGACCGGATACAAAAGCCCCGGTGCCTGTTAAGCCATGGACCGCCAAGAGAACTGCCCTCAGGCGATCCGTCATCGACAGCAGGACAGAGTGGGCGAAAGAAATCCAGTCCATTGACAATGATATAAGAAGTCGCGGAGCAGATTTGCCAATCCCAACTCTGCAGGCTGTCGCAAATTTTCATCTCGCGAAAGACGAAACACTGACAGAAACCCAATGGAGTATGCATCTGAAAAGCCTAATCGCAACAACGACTGCGAAACATGCCGCTATTCTCTCATGCGCACATCTGCTCGAGCGAATGGATGTCCGGACGCTGCTCCTCTCGATTCTCGGTGAACAGTACTCTAAGACCGCCGTTCTAGCATTCCTCGATCTCCTACCGTTAGTGCAGATCGCTAATCCCATGGCCGTTGACCACACCGAACTGCTTTGGTCCGCAAGTCTCAAGGAACTCATCTTATCCACCATTGGGGAGCGAGCGCGACGTTTGTTCACCTTCAGCCAACTCCACAATGGAACAACTCTTGATCCTCTACTTGAGCCGCTTGCCAGAGTCATGATCCCAAGTCTCTCAGCGTTATTCCTACAAGATCTGCATTCTTCTTGGGAAAACTTCCAGTGGATTAATTGGGGTAGTAGATTGCAAGATCTTTCCGACTTGGGTTCTTCCATGCCTCAGACGCTCACTAATTTAGACCCTGACTGGGAGGGATGGGCGATCTGGCAACCGAACGCATCACGGCTGCAAATTTGGAATCGGCTTTCTCACCGGGATGTTGTTGAGCTTAAAGACCTTCTAGAGCTGGAAGGGCCGGACTTTCAGGCCCGGAGCCATAGCACTTTCAGACATGGCCTGCCCGATGCTGACAGCACGCGCATCGAGACCCTGATTGCGGGCCACGAAGCTTGTGACAGTATTCGCGTCATGGAAATGTTGGAAAGGTTTCTGTCAACCCTTGACCAAGTTGTCTTAATGGGTCCTCAGGCGCTCTCATCGTTCAAAGAGGTGTACAGTCACAGGCCAATCCAGCTGGAGAGTCTTGATGCGCTTGCGATGGCGGCAGAGGTGCAAAGCGTAGGCGTATTTTGCGCATTGTCGCAAATTGTTGTTGTGCAAAATAGTAGCACCCAACTTACAGCCGCCATGGAAGCTGTGCGGCTCCTGTCAAACAACTCTCATCTGGTCTTGCGTGAGAAGATGGCACCGAAAATCGCGCATGCCATCGAAAACAACCTAGCTCTCTTACAGGCTCGACTCTGCGACAATATTAGCCATCAGAGGGAACCTAAGGCAGTCGTGAGCCGCATTTCAGACCTCGCCAGGAACCTTTCAGGGGCGGACTGGCTTCTTGCGCACTTGCACCCCGAAGCCAGACTCAATATCCAGCAGATGCCAGAACGCGCGATCATAGACACACTGTTCAAGCTGTATGAACGGTACTCCGGCCTCACAAGCACTTCGCCCTCTCCGCTTGTGGATTTGCTAAATGAATTCATCCTGAGGCGCTTTGGTGGCCGGTCGTACTTTCCAAGTGGTGACAGAGTCATCGAATCCCTCGTCGCTATCTGGAACGCCCCCGTGCATCGCGAGCGCCGCGAGCTCTCATATGCTGTTGCGACTGCTACGAGTATGCCTATGGCGATCCGAGCGACGTGTTTGCGGCGGATATTGGACACACCCGAGCATTTGCTGACCGATGCACTAATGATTGAGCTCCAAGCAATCATTGGTGTAGCCTCGGAAAGGAACTGCTTGCGCCTCGTTCGACTGATTGTTACGAGGCCACTTCCTCTGAATTGGAGCTTTGGGAGCTGGCATCGGGTGCTGGGCTGGATGCTTGAAGAGCAAGGGGAAAACCTTGGAAGCAGTATTTTCGCTGTCGATGAGTGGTTCCTCCTAGTCAATGATCTCACAAGAATCGCAAGCATGTGGGAGGGGCGGCTCCCGTGCGACCAAATCCTTCTTCAGCCGGGGATGTTGTCGTGGGCTCGGGAGTTGGAGACTCATCATCTAGAAGCGCTTAGACGGCTGCAGAAACACGTTGTCAGCGGTAGAGGCTTGCAGTGGGTGCTGAGGGCATCGAGCCACTACAGCATGGTGATTCCATGCCTTGAAATCTTGGACCCCTCTCAAGAAGGAACATTGAGCTCGGTAGTAGAGTCGGTGCTGGAAACCCTTGACTCGAGTGGCAGTAACATTGCGAGCTTCTGCAAAACGCTAGCACTTTTGAAGGCCTCGTCTGAAGAAGGGGGGCGACTCTGTCAGCGACTGTGTCAGATGTGTAAAAGCTCCGACAAGGGTACTGCGGAGTACTTTACTGCATCCTGGCTGGGGCGCAGTGGCTTAGGCGCTGCAGACAAGTCTGCGGTGAGAGCATGTGCAGAGGCTTTGGGGCTTCAGCTAGACATGAACAGTACCGCTGTTCTTGTTCATCAGGACGCTGCAAAGGCTGCGTTGATAGCTGACTTCAAACTACTTACAGCACAAATCGAAACTATGGACTCTATTCGGCGAGCCCTTCAGTTGCACGATACAGAAAAGACTTCAACTCTTTTGCAGAGAATTGGGGTGAACTTCTCCGGCGCGGCCCAAGGCGGTGCTAATGTTCCGCCCAGCCTTGTTAACCTAGTTGAGAGAATCGGCGAAGACGAATTTGAGCTTTTCTACCCGTTAACGCATCTCAAGCCACTGCAGCGCAGTGCCATGGGTATTAGCAGTGCCCGTGGTCTCATCATTCGGGTATTCCTTTCAAATTCGACTGGCGACTCCGCATTCTGCATGCATTTACATCCAGACAAGAACAGTAATGGTGGAGGACATGACACAAGATACCAGACCCATCAACTGTGGAAGGTTCGGCGGCACTCGTCTGACGAGGATGCGCCCGATGGCCCTATATGTTATGGAAGGCCGCAGCGCGTACATTACCAACTGAGCCGGACATTGCATCGCTATCTTGCCACCTCGGGGCACACAATTGACATCGACACATTGTATAATTTCATGTTAGCCAGATTGGGAGATCAGGCGAATTGCTGCGTCGTGTGTGGCCGCCCTTGTCCTGCTCTCTGGCGTTCCACAACCTGTCAATCCCAGTGCAGTCTCATCTGGCGGCGCTCATCCCCCCAAGTCCACCTACTGGACCTCCAGGCTGACCCCCTTGTCGTAGATCTGCTTCTGGCCATGATCTATAGCGCTGCGAAATCAGGAACTGAAACTCTGTTGCGCGGCTGCCCAGTTCGCCCGACAACCAAAGTTGAAATTGCAATCAAATCTATTCCAGATCTGTCAATCTTACAAAATGCACACGACATATGTGCAGATGTGAAAGGGCTGGGTAGACCGTCGAAACAAATTCTTGCCTGGGCCACACATAGTTACCGGGGGTTCCTCACTTCAGCAACCGGAAACCTGAAGATACCCAACATGCCTGGCGTAACCCAATTCGTCCTTGCAAACCAAAACCCAGAGTCCCAGACTGTGTTTTCTCAGTCTGGTTCCGCTGGCCGAGTTGTGTTCCATGGTACCTCGCTAGACAGACTCTATCCCATTTTATGTGGAGGGTTGAAGTCTCTCAGTGGCACAGCGTTGCAACGTGTCGGCGCAGCTCTAGGTAGTGGTATTTACCTTGCTAGTGAGCCATCTACGTCGATGAATTATGCCACCCCTTTCAATAATGACCGGAGGGGGAGCTACTTCTCCACCTTGCGTATTTTGTTGGGCTGTGAGCTTATGGGACCAGATGCCCAACAGTCGCGAAGTATCTATGTGGTTAAAGACGAGAAGATGGTTGCTGTTCGCTACATCTTTGTTTTTGCACAGCATACACCCGAACCTAAAAGATGTCTCATTGAATTACCAATGCAGAGCGCATATGCTTCACTACGGTCTGGAATTGCATAGTTATAATTAGGAGAAAGATTTTGCTTTACCAAGAAGGCGCTACAAAGACACACATAGTATAGATAGTAATAAGTATTCAGATACACAGTATATAGTACTCTACCCAGTACCAATTATAATAATAGATTAAATAAAGCTTTTATACGAACAATATATATATAGTTAAGAATCTAAATAAATACTAAAAGATAAACTATAGGGTAATATATAAGAACTATAGGAGTAATCCTTCATAGGCTAATAACTTAATAATCCTATAATAATTAAAATAAGATATTAACCCTCTAGTAATACTTATTTATAATACTATTAAGATTATTAATAATAATATATACCTAATACTCTTTTATAATAAACCTAGTAGCTATCTTTATAGGAAAGGCTTCTTTAATATTATTATAATTAGTAAGGTAAACCTCTATAGCTATAAATAAGATATTAAAGCTCTTTACCTCTATAACCTCTATAGCTTCCTTAGTATCTCTATTCTAAAAATAGATAAATAATAACTTAATATTCTTATCTATAGGTATAAGCTTCTATATAAAGTACCTATATATAAGTAATATAAAGGCTTTATTACTAAGTAAGAAAAGCTACTATATAGCCTAAATAAGGCTTAAAGAGAAGGAAAGGCACTATCTAAGTAATAAAGATACTTACTTAATAGCCTTAGTAAAAGGAGGTCTAGGAATAGACTCTACTTGTATTAGGTTGGGGGATATCAATCCAATATCCTCGAATGTGGTCCAAGCTTTGAACGTCAATATCCTAGATATCAACCACTAATATCCTCACTACTTTATCCCTATCTCTGACCCTGGATATCAGTGAATAGATAATATATATATAAGGCAATATGATAGGGCTCAAAGAGCGCTATCCATATCTGAAGTAATCACCTAAAACGGCCTAGTATAAATATTATTACCGCCTTCCAAAGTGGGGGGGTTTTAGTATGCTAAACATGCGGAAATATTTTTTCCCTCTTCTATTATTAATGCTCCTAGACTATATAGAATATTATATATAATACCTTTTATATAGTAGTTATAAGGCCCTATAAGAATATAAAAAAACTACTAGTATATCTCTAGCTGTTGAATGGACTTCAACGTACGCTGTAGATAGGTAGCTCTATCCTAATATACGTGTCAGTGGTGTATATGCATATACAGGACGTAACTAGGTAGTACACAATCAGGGGTTAGTATTATTCATGTCTATCTAGAGTTAGACGAAAGCTCAGCTTTCAGGTACCCCTTGCTAAGCCTCTGTGCAGTTAATTACATAAGGTAAGCTTATATAATCCCGCATGCAGGCTGGTTAATACCCCTGAATTATCTATGTACAGACACTAGCAACTTTTTGTTTTATTAATTAAGTTGCTTTATCTATATATTCCTTTAGTTACAGTCTCTAGATACCTAATTATAACATTAAATCTATATCCTCCCTTACTAGCCCTATATATCATATAAGCCCCTTGTATACCTCAGGTTAGGAAGGTTTACCTAATTTATCTATACCCTTATCTAGGGTAGTTAGACCTTAATCTTACCTAGAGATAAGGCTCTCTGTAAAAGCTATTTCTACTAAGGGGTTATATAGATATAATTTACTAGTATATATTAATTAATAATTGAAATCTTATAGTTCTAGTGCCTAGTCTATACCCCTTATAGCTTAGGCTCCTATGTAAATAGCTGGTAGAGTTAGTAAGTTAGTGTAGAGAGCTTCTATAGCTAGATCTAGTGAATGGCCAGAGTGTATAAATAGTCCTTAAGATTAAGTGAGTTAAAACGTACTTATTAGGACGTAGTATACGAATAGAGGTGCATTAAAAGAGGGGTTAAGCAAGTTATTATATTATAGAGTATAAATAGAGGTATGTTAGATAATAAGTTAATTAACTAATCCGTGAGGAGGTATAAGTAGTAATTACTATTATTTAGGGAGGCTATCCAGGTATAAGATTCTGGGAGATTTCCCCCTTTTTACTTCTCTTCTTTATTCTCTCCTCTACATCTTCTTCTATACGTTCTAGAATCTAGCAGCTTTTTAATTTATTAGTTAACTTGTGGTAGACCTTTGTATAATAGCTCTTCAGCCTACTCCTGCCTAATAGGGCCTTGCTGGCCCTATAGCTATTACTGTTACTCTAGGTAGCTGCTGGTAGGTTATCCTACCTACTAGGACCTAGTAGGGTTACTAGTTTATATAGGGTCTCTATATTAATATATATACCTTATCTTTTATACAGTATTTAGATAGTATCTGATATTTTTTTTTTTTATAGGCTAATAAGACTACTGTTGCTGCCCTGCCCTTACACAATATTACTGTAATTATTACTACTAGTACTAACCTCCAGCTTTTCATAGCTAAGATTATATACTAGGAGGGTTACTTCTATATACTACTTATCTAGAGCTGTAGGGCTCTATACGTAACTCTATATATATAGCGCTATAGTAGTAATTCTAGATCCTCTCCGTTCAAGGATTGTTATATGCTGCCTAGTTACTAGGTAGGTACCTATAGTTCCTATATATAGTAGTTACATAGTATATACTGCTAGTATTATACCTAGTATAATATTCTTCTCTGTAGTTTTCTGGGGGAGGAGGGGATAGGGAAGGAGGGGGGGGAGGTGTTTTAATATATATTAAATGAAAAGTGCTTTCTAAATATATACAATATTCCCTTATATAAATAAGTAACTTTAGTAAGTATATCTATATCTAGTAGATAAGAAATATATATATAGAAAGTACAAAGTAATATAGGGAATTGGTATTGCATATAGAGGGGTTTTAGAGTTTAAGTACTCTATACTAGATTAGTGCGATCTACAGATGCCTTAACCTTAATATTAAGCTTGTTAGTTGAAATAAGAGATTCTATTATAGTATTTAGACTCTTCTTTGTACACGTATCAGTAGGATTATCTTTACTATTAATCTATTGAATTTCTATAATTTCCCTCTTTTTATATGATTCCTAAAGAGACATAATATTAATTATAAGCCTCTTCTTATTAGTAGTACTAAGCTTAACAAGGCAATTATACAGGGATTTCAAATCTGTGTATATAACAACTAGTATTAGGGGCAATACTAGTGTATAGGTAACTTAGAGAAGTGTAGAGCTTAGTGCAATAGTGTTGTTAAAACTACTAACTATACTGTATAGCTCAGAGGCAAGTATACTCCTTATTACCCTCTTATACTTAATTAAGTTCTAATATATAATATTGCTATAGATCTGGAAATTATGTAAGTCTCCCTTGCTTTATTCTTTAGCTAGAATAATAAGGAATCTAAGTTATAAGCTAAGATCCTTATTATTAGTAAATAAACCATTAGTAAAGATAAACAGCTTTATATACTGTAGATCTAAGGGGATGAATATTAAGCTATAGTTAGGGTGCTTAATTTGCTATAGGATTTATATATTAAGAGCTTTAATATCCTTATCTTTTAGCAGGACTATTTGGGCTGTGGTTGAAAGATTAAATAAAGCTTTAGGTTAATATACTAATGCAATGTACGCTCCTCTTACTTATTAGGTAATATATTACTATATTATATCTAGGGCAGAAGGATTAATTACGTAGAGGTTCTTTAATTATCCCTTCTAAGTTAGGATAACCTTCCCTTTTACAAGGGTAATCTTTCTACTATTAAACTTAATTAGTTAATTAGGCGAAAGGATAGTCTTTAGCTTTACTTAGAAGGCAGCTTTAGTAAGCTTATCCTCTTCCCTTTATACAAATAAGGGGGTAATAATACTTAGGGTATTATTAGTCTAGAGGCCTATTATACCAAAAGTTGTAGGTCCTTTATCTATAATTAGAAGGCATGGATTATATACAGAATTAAGTATTTAGAGCTTCTCCCTATAGTAATTATAGTAGGTCTTAAACTAGTATAATCCTAACTCAGCTGCTCCATATAACAGGCGTATAATCTAGAAAATAGTATTTAAAGGATAGGTATCCCTTATCTCAATTAGTGGCTTTGTATATAATGTATAACTCAGTTTATTAGTAGCCTAAATATAGGCCTAGGTAATATCTCTAAGCTTAATATATATACTATATAAGGTGATTAGTAATAGTACAATTACTAAGATAAGTCTCTAGCTTATCTACTAGATTGTAGGCAATTAGGTAAGGATCTCCTCCTTTTCCTTATCTGAATGTCTAGTAAAAATAAGCTAGGACTTCTTATATAGCTGAGTACTCTTGCCCTTAATCTCTCTAACTATATATAGGTTGAAGATTCAGCCTCTATAGGTAGCTGGGTTGAATTAGAGGATCTTAAAGGTGCTATTAATAATTAGTACTTCTATCTCTGTGCGGTCTAATTCCTTAAATAGTTAGCTAGGAGTTATAATTACTCTATCTATATAAAGCTTGATTACTAGAGTATAGTTATTATTTTCCTTTTATGTTAGGAATACTTTATTATCTATATAGTTGTTATCTCTATATAGAGATGCAGCTTTTCTTAGTTAGCCTTAGGTCCTTCTTAGGATAGTTACCCCTAGTAGCTTTTCAGGTTCTTAAGATAGGCTAGGGTTATTATACAATATCTTAACATAGATAATCTTCTTTAGGTAACCTCTTTTCTTTAGCTGTAGGGCTTCAATTTATGCTGGGGCTAGTTAATTAAGATCTCCTAGGTCTTGCTCCTTAGGTATTATATAATAATAAGGTTTCACCTAAGTATAGCAAAGTATAAGGGGTCTATTTTCTAAGTTAATAGTAATATTCCTTCTATCTGTACTCTTAATTTTGTATAGTCCTATCTATCCTTTCTTCTCTCTCTAAGCTATAATCTTAGAGCCTAGTAGCAGTAATAGAATATTGTACGTACTTGGTCCATTATGGGTATTTAATGTATAATAGATATTAACTTTTACTCTTTCTTAGTAGAGTATCTTTATTAGTTTATAGATTGCTTCAGCTTATATAGTAATATCTAGTAATAGAGGAGAGGTGTTAGAAATCTATAGATAGGCTCCAAAAACTAGTAGTATTGGGATAAGGCTATTTGGGCCTGCAGTGTTATTTAGGGCCTTTACTACTATTTGGAGGATAGCCTTATCCTCTATATTATACCCTAATTTAGTATATAGGATATTATACGTGCGTTGGAGTAGTGTATATATATATTTAATCTTTCCTATAGCCTAGTGGGCCTTAACTAGTATCTATTTATATTCTACTCCTATAATCTTTATATAATTATAGAAGTCTTTAGAGGTAAAGTTAGTTCCTAGGTTATATATAATAAAGTTAGGTAGTCCTTAATAGGTATTAATCTAGTATTTGTAGAGCGCGTCCTATATATCTTATATAGATATAGATTTAAGGAAGATAGTAGCCTAAAATAATGTGTTAGCATTAATAATATAGAGGATATCCTTTCTACCAATATATATAACATTGATAATAATCTTGTAGTTAAAGTTAGCATTATCCTTAATACTAAACTTAAATCAATAAGGTGCTGGGTTGTGTAATTAGCAGTAATAACAGAATTTGCGAATTTCCTCTAGTGCGGTATAGTTAGCCTTATAGCCAGCTCTAGTAAGTATACTATAAAGCCTCTCTATATAAGGGTATCTAAAATGTTAATAGAGATATTAAAGTTGCGTTTCTATAAAGAATATAGTAATCTTATTCTTACTAATATTGAAAAATAGGTGTCCCTACTTTTAGATAATAGGGATAGTACTTCTATCCTTTTACATAATTATATTAAGAGTATTATTATAGTATATACCTAGTCT
>ML977677.1:0-16659 GCA_010015725.1 Amniculicola lignicola CBS 123094 | reverse complement strand
TATCTTAGTTCCTATAGGTCCTTCCTTATATAAGGTTAGTTTAGGTAGTAGCCTAGTAGATAAAACTATTAATGGCGTATAAGATCCTTAGGGTAGAAGTAGAGTTTCTACAAGATCTCTATTTGCTAGACTTTTTAGTTCTGTAGCTATTTTGTGGTTTGTCCTAATTATTCTATATAGTCCTTTATAGTTTATTATATCCCTAAGTTCTTATCCAATTATATAGTTAATATATTGGAAGTATTCTACTTCCTATATATAGAAGTATTCCTCAAAGTTATTAAGGATTTAGTTAGGTGATCCTTTTAATTAGTAGATATTAGTGAGAATATACATAGCATATATATTAAGGTAGAAGGTTGATAGGTCTACAGTTATATTAATCTAGTTATTCTAGTATTAAAGGCGTACAGCGCTTTAGAGGGTAGATATTCTAATACTAGTTTCCTCTAACAGGTCCTTATATAAATATAGGAACTTTGCTTCTTCTTTGCACAAATCTAATTAGTTCTTATCTAGGATTAGTAAACGTGTAGGCTGGCTAGCTTTAGCTAATATAGTGTTAGCTGGTTAGTTAGGTTGAGCTATTATAGCGCTGGTGTTGGCGTTAGTGCTAGTGTTTATTTATTTTAGTTGCTGCTAGGTTTATGCAGTAGGATTCTTAGGGCGTATAATGCACTATCTTCCTTCATGCGTTCTTAAAGGTTAATCTCTCTATTCTGTAGCCGTGAACAGAAATAGTAATAAAACAGAGACCTTAGTAGAAGTTGGTTTTACTAAGGTATAACTCTGTCTTCACTCTTACCAATTTGCAGTTGAAGTTAATTAACTACTAATTAGTATTAAATGGACTTTAATATACGCTGTAGATAGGTAGCTCTATCCTAATATATGTATCTGTAGTGTATATACATATACAGGATATAACTGGGTAGTACATAATTAGGGGTTAGTATTATTTATATCTATCTAGAGTTGGACGAAAGCTCAGCTTTTAGGTACCCCTTGCTAAGCCTCTGTGCGGTTAATCACGTAAGGTAAGCTTATGTAATCCTGTATACAGGCTAGTTAATACCCCTGAATTATCTATGTATAGATACTAGCTAATATATTATTATAGAGGAAAAGGTAAGGGAAATATACTAGAAGCTAGTTATTTTAAAATATTTTCTGTACAGCCTATATTTTTATTATACTATACTATTTTCCTAAGTACTATATAGTATATACTATAGTCCTTTGTTGATATCCTAGAAACCTATATAGTTATACTATATATAAAAAGTAGGATATCTATATCTATATCCTTAATATAATATATAAATCCTACTAGATAGATAATATATATATAAAGGGATTATGTAGTACTAAATAGGAGATATAATAATCTATAATAATATCCTAAATAGGCCTAGTAGATATATTACTAGAGCTTATAGAAGTAGGGGGAACTAAGGCTTTTCTAAAGTAGTCTAAGTATTAAATAGGATATTGCTGTTAGGGATATTTCTATATAGGCTCTAATAGAGATCCTATAGATTACCCTTAGAGGTACCCTAGGCTAAGACTAGCCCTAGTTACCTAACCTATCCTATATATTCTTAGATATATCCTTAAGAGCTCCTTAAGGATTTATCTTAATATATATATTTTACCCTAATCTAAATTACCTACTATCATATACCTTATAATTTAAATCCTTCTCCTCTCCTTAATATAAGGAGGTAGTTAATTTATAATTAGTATATCTTTTACTAAGAAATTTTCTTACTCTTATAACTACTATAATCTAGTAATAATCTATTACTAATCTAATACCCCCCTATAGGTAATAATACCTCCTAAGGTAAAGCCTATACCTACTTAGTCTATAAGATAGTAGGGGAAGTAACCTTTATTAGAGCTATCTAAACCCTAAGTAGTTAAGATAAGTAATAATAAAGATAAGGAGTAACTCTAGTAGGAGTTAGGGCTCTAAGGTACTAGAAGCTTTCTAGGAGCTACCTATTATAGGGTTATAAGTAACCCTAAAGATAATAGCTAAGATAACCTTAGTAAGGAATATAAGGCTCTAGCTACTATATTAACTAGAAGTAGATCTTATATACTAGGACCTACTAGCTAGGTAGCTCTAGGTAATTAGTAGAATAAAGGTATAATACTATTAGATAGTAAGGGGGCTAGTAGGGACAAAGTCCCTAAACATCAACGGCAATGGCGTCAACCCTCTTCTATCTGAGCAAAAACACTGCGGCCTACGCACGTCTCAGCAATGAGCTCCGTTCTCGATTCAAGAAGCCCTCGGATATTGTCCCCGGCCCAGCGCTGACCCAATGCACTTACCTCCGCGCTTGCATCGACGAAGCCCTGCGTATGTCCCCACCAGCTGGCGGGCCGCTGTGGCGGGAAGTACAGCTTGGTGGTGCGACCATTGACGGTCAATATATTCCGGCAGGGTACGATGTGGGCGTTGGCGTGTACAGTGTTCACCACAACCCCGCGTACTACTGTGATCCGACCGTCTACAAGCCGGAACGTTGGATCAAGCCGGAGAGCGAAAGTGAGCAGTTGGTACAAGCGAGGGCGGCTTATATGCCTTTTTCTATCGGAACGCGTGGCTGTATTGGCAAGAGTCTGGCACTTGTCGAGTTGACGCTCGCGCTGGCGAATCTTGTCTGGCGGTTCGATATAAAAGGGGAAGAAAGCGACACAAGGAAAGAGTTTTTGCTCAAGGACCATGTCACTGGGGCGAAAAAGGGTCCTGTATTGGAATTTAGCAGAAGAACGACTGACAAGCTGGGTTCAAAATAAGATGCCAACACAAATGCTGAATGCATACGTCACACAATAAACTAAAACCACGTTTCAAAATGCATCATCTGTGACGCATCATGCTACCGTGGCGGTTCCTCAATGAGTTATAGTTGACTGGATTTCGTCCTTCCAAGTCGACATGACATAATTTGATGCTATACAGTACTTGAACTATGGACGGCAGTAGTGATGCCTGGCATGGCGTAGAGGACGCCGCATCTAGCAACACCTTTCTCAGAACCACGAAGCCTGTACCGTCCTGTCCGGGAACTATAATGCCCATTCAGAGATCAATCCAATGGCCATGCTGGTCCGCACGAATACCATAACCTTGGCCAATTCGTCTATCTCACACTCACAAATCTGACCCTTGGCTCCGGAATTTGCCAAAAGCCTTCGAAGCGTGGATCTCTCTCCCAATCAATGTCATGGGCATTCACCAGTTCCCAGTCAAAACACCACACCAACATAGCAAGGGCCTTTCTCATCTCCAAAAGGGCCAGATTGAGTCCCAAGCATCCTCGTGGCCCTAACGAGAACGGGCGCGCAGCACCTTTGTCGTCGGTATCGAACGTAGAGGAGTAGAAACGATGAGATGGTGGCAACCAACGTTCAGGACAAAAGCTGCGGTGATTGGTGAAGTATGAGCGCTCGTGGGTCGTTGTCCAAGAGGACGTGTGGACAGTGGTCTGTCATTGCATCAGTACAAGAGAATGGAACAATGTGGACGAGAGGGGAACATACTCCAGCAGGGACCATGTATCCATCCACAAGCGCACCGGGGCTGATTCGAGGCAAGCCGAACGCGGTTGGAGGGAATATTCGAAGACCTTCATCTATCACTGCACCGAGGTAAGGAAGGCCTTGAAGGGCTTCGCTCGTCATGTCTCCTTTAGCGGTGAAGCTCTCCCTGATCTCAGCCTGTAATCGCGACAGCGAGATGGGGCTCTTGGAGAGAAAATAGAGAATTGTAGTTAGCGCCGTCGCCGTTGTATCCGAGCCCGCAATATCAAGGACGTTCGCTTGGGCAATCAGCCATTCTTCGGATTTGTTCTCCGCTTTATCAGATAGCAAATTCGAGAAGAAGTCCTGCCGGCCGATTTCAAGCTGCCTCGCGACCCTCGCCTGGACTTGCTTCTTAGAGAAATGCAAGAAAAGATCAAACTTCTTCTTGAAGCTCAGCGGTATGGACATGAGTATGAAGGGCCACAGAAGAGGCAACCGGCGTCCGATCTGGAACATTGTGACAAGGTAGGCCCCATCGTGAATGGTGTCGATCCAGAAGTGGGATTTGGCAGCTTTGACAGCGCCAAAGGACTCCCCAAACGCCAGCTCGCCAATGATGTCGAAGCTCAACCAATTGAACCATTCTTTCATATTTACACCGGTAGATTTCGTGCCATGCTTAGCCAATTGAGAGACAAAGAGGTCGATGTACTCGACCAACAGGCCTTCCTGCTCTTTCAACGCTTTTGCACTGAACCCGTGGGAGAGCAGACGCCGCGTCTCACGATGACGCTCAGGATTGCGTTCGGCCACAATACCGGGTTCCGGAAGGCCATGGTCGTAGAAAGTACCTTTGATGAAAGCCTGGTGGTCTTTCCCTGAGTGACCATAAATGTCGTTAAAGCTCTGTGTGGTGCTGAAAGAGAGTTCGTTGGGAGCAATGCGCACGACGGGACCGTATTGATTGTGTAGTTTTTCGATCTCGAACGGATAACGCCCACCCATCCAGATGTAGGCATAGAAGGCATTTGATATGGCCGCGATTCTGGGGCCTGGATAGTTGGCCAGGGGATGGTAGAAGAGGAGGTAGATGGATCGGCAGACAGCGTAGATGGTCACCTCAACACTGGCCTTCAGTACGCGTCGCACGCAGCAGTCAGTTGTAGTCAAGAATGAGCACTCACCGATGCTAGAACTAGCAGAAGCAGCTGTGTCAAGGTAATGGGCAATGCCATGATGGCGACAGTTGGCAGCATCTCAGGTGTAGCGAGCACGAGGAACATGAACCAAGGGGACCTGTGTAGACACCATCCGCGGGGACGCAGCTGGCTGAGGTAGCATTGTTTTTGTGTCCGAGTGGTGCATCTCGGGGAGTTTGATGGTAGATGATGGCATTCGGCAGTGGTGAAGTGTACAGCGGCCGGCGCCGGCATCATTTGTCTCCGGTGCCTACTAGGCCCCCCGAAACAGCCTAGCGTGTTGTGCTGCATCTCAGCCACGTGCGTCGGGCCACGTCAAAATTCCGATCCCGCCTTATTAGTCATGCCCATCTCACTGCTTATACACAGTACAAATAACCATTCCCCCCAGCTCCAGAGTATGCCAACCGCGATGCTACGACTGACCCATGGCCTCCCTGATGGTGCCCTCAAGACCTGACATCGAACTTGCCGACGGTCCCTCGGACACCGTCGCCGCCCTCGCCTTCTCGCCCGCGGCTAACCACCTTGCCGTCGCGTCGTGGGACTCCAAGCTTCGCATCTACGACCTCACCCAATCGCATACTGGCCAAGGCAAAGCGTTGATCTCGTTCGACGGTCCCGTCTTGGACTGTCAATGGCTGAAGGTACATAACGCCCCCCCGCCTCTTTTAACTAGCGGGACGGCCCGCTCACACTACCGCTACACTTAGGATGGCCACAACGTCGTTGGCTCTAGCGTAGATAAAACGGCCCGCCTTCTGAACATAGACACCGGCGCTACACAGCAGGTCGCCGCTCATGACGAGCCAATCAAGTGTATCCGTGCCTTTGAGGTCAACAATACTGAGATGATCGTGACTGGCTCGTGGGACAAGACCATCAAGTATTGGGACTTGCGGCAGCAAAGTCCGGCAGCCACTGTCGAGTGCAAGGAACGCGTCTACTCCATGGATGTCAAAGCCAAACTGCTTGTCGTTGCAACCGCCGATCGCTGGCTGCAGGTTGTGAACCTTGACAGCCCCACCACCATCTACAAGACTGTGCAGAGCCCCTTGAAATGGAAGACACGGGTTGTGAGCTGTTTCAACGACGCTTCTGGATATGCCATCGGTAGCGTCGAGGGCAGGTGCGGGTTCCAATACGTCAACGACAAGGACTCCAGGTACATCATCTATTGGGGAGGCTTCGTGATCCCTCCTTCATCTCCTTGCTGATCTATCGCATAGCCTGAATTTCACCTTCAAATGCCACCGCGACGCTCCTGTCAACGCTACTACCAAGGTCTACTCCGTCAATGCCATTTCATTTCACCCCGTCTACGGCACCTTTAGCACCGGAGGTGCAGATGGGACCTTGCATTTCTGGGACAAAGATTCGCACTCGCGATTAAAGGCATTCAAACCTGTTGGGGGCTCCATCACCGCCTCAGCCTTCAACGCCGATGGTACCATTTTCGCTTATGGGATTGGCTATGACTGGAGCAAGGGATATAGCTTCAACAACCCACAGTATCCTTTGAAAGTTATGCTGCATCCGGTCCAAGAAGACGAGTGTAAACCTCGCGGCTCAGTGAAGAAGAAGTAGTATGCGAATGAGTAGTGGAAGAGACTCATGTTCGAATAAATAAAAAAAGTTGTGACTAGGATGTCTACGGCTAGGCCAAGTAATTGGGCAGCTGGAGTCTCTTTCATGAGAAAAGCGGATACTCGCACTAGTGAAGAAATAGCGAGGCATTGTAATGTGCATGCAAGATTTCCCTTTTAATTGCTCTCTTCTGTGATTGCCGCCCACACTATTTCTCTACCAGTGCGAGTATCCTGTTACCCCTTCTCAGGTTTTTTGCGACATCTCTTTGATATTCCTCGTCGGCCCTGTTCAATGTGCACAAGAATCACCTACTACCACATATGTATGTCACGAGCCGTCATTCGTTCATTATGGAGATATTGAGAATTTCTTAGCATCACCATGTCCTTAACGCACCAAGCATCCGCGTCCATATCCCAGCACAACTCCGCCTAAGCAGCGGCGCTGACATCCTTTCTTTTGGAGAACCTAAAATAGATGGGCGGTCGATTGGCGATATCATCAAACTCGGAGACCATGGGAATCGTGTACGTGGGGCTCGTAATCTCAACATCATATCTCCTCAAAATACCTGCCACCAAACCGATCATTTGCTTTTCGGCAAACACCCTGCCGGGACAGTGGGTGCTCCCACCCCCGAAAGGCTTGGTGGTCTTGGCATGTCCTTCACCCTCACCACCAAGAGCCTTATCCAAGAAGCGTCGTGGATGGTAGCCATCTGGGTCGGGATGCAACTTCTCATCGAAATGCATCAGACCGCAGGGGATGGTAACGACATTCCCCTTCTGCAGACCCCATGCTCGGTCCTTGCCCATGACCTGCGTATCGGCAATGACTTCCCGCACGGTCAGAGAGTTGTTATGCATGCGTAGTGTCTCGTGCCAGATGGAGCGAAGAAGAGGCACTTTCTGCGGAATGATCTGGACGAGCTCGGCGGGTGCAAGGCCCTGGTAGCCCGCCGCTGTGAGCTCGTCTCTTCCTTGGTCGATGAGTCCGGTCGTCTCGAGGATGTGGAGCATTGCCAGATAGCCTGTGGGCATGGAATTGAGGAGCGAGCTGCTCTTGCTGATTAGTATGTTTGGGCCAACCATAGGGATGATCGAGGTCTGAATTGTACTTACGCAAACATGGTTCTTAGCAAGTCTGCCCCCTGCGTCATGGGACTGATGCCGTGCGAGTTCAGATACTTTGTTCTCTCCGCAATGTACGTGCTCACGTCCTTTCTCGTGTCGATGTTTTCGATGAGATTCGCAAAAGCTAGGATCAATCTTTCACGTGCGTCGTAGGATTTGCGATATAGGAACTTGGGCGCGCGAAACATGAGGCCCCAGAACCCGTCTCTGACCATGATGGCCAAGCCGTCCAAAAGGCCGGGGTTCAATTCCAACGTCGTCTCACCATACATGGTCTGCACAATCGCTTTGCCTTCCAGATCGACCACGGCTTTTAAGCCTGCCTCGTTGACCGCTTTGTTTGGACTGGCTTCGATTCTCTGATCCAGCTTCGTTAGCTGCTCCTCCAGTTTCGTAAAGTACTTTTCGGTAATGACTTGGTTCTTTTCCGGTTGGAGCAGCCAGTCGGTGTCGATGCGGTGCCACTCGGGCTTGATACCCCACATCTTGTCCGCATCGCGCTTAGTGAAGCCCCAGATGGAGATGTAGATGAAGCGGACGAAACCACGGATGTGTAGCGACTTTCCCTGCTTATGTATGGCGGCCACGTCTGCTGGATCATGGAATATGTAGTGTTTGCGACCGCCAATCAGGGCGGAGAAGGGCTGCTCGTGATTCTTGTCACTGGCCCATCGATAGAAGGATCGCTTGTCCTTTGCAAAGGTAAAGGCGCGGCCGAAGAAGGGGATCCACGTGGGAATCTCGTTGGGCTCATTGGGAAGTCTACCCGTGCGGAATAAGAAGCGATACGCGGCTAGGAGGAGGATGGAAATGCCTCCAACGACAAGGGAAATGGCAGGCATGGTGAGAGTGTTGCAGACCGTGAAGTAGAATGTCCCAGCAAGTCGTGATTAGCATAGACTGTAGGCGTGTGCGGCCTACCTGGCTCATGACCATACACTGATTTCATATCTATCTACTGTACTCCGTGCTTTGCACGGAGCACTATACAAATCCACTGCCCGATCGAAGAGCGAACAAGCCTCCGAATAAGCCCTAGAGAGCGACTATGCACGTAATCGGAGCTCGGGGTCGCGGCCTTCTTCTTGTGCCGCTTACAAGCTACGTAGTACAGACTTGGCCTAGTGCTCTGAGATCCATATTTCCCCGCGGAAGTAGTGCGCTAACGTGACAGCGCTTGCTACATGAGGCTAGCCAGAACGCGCTAGGTAGTGGAAACATAAGCTTTGGGCAAAAGTCTTGGGTGCCGCTCTGACTCCGTTAACTCCTCATCCGTCGCCGAAACGGCTGCTTCATCTACAGTTACTTTGATGTCCGCCACTGGCAAACGGCTGTCCCCCGGATTCATGCCACAATGGCATCAAACAATGCCTTGAACATTCAGTCGTGCACCGTTCAAGACGATGACGTCTTTGGGCCTGTTGTCGCGTCTTCGTGTCGTGGCGGCTTCGACTTCACGCTGCTCTTCGAGCAAGCCATCCTCTCTTGTGGCCCTTCGGCCCTTTTTCTGCTCATCGTACCCCTCAGGATCATCTGGCTCTACGGACGCCCTATCGTCACATCTCAGCGTCACCGAGCGCTACTAAAGAAAACTGTGAGCGCTGACCACTGTCATTACTGCCTGAAATCGCTACACATACTCATGACTTGATTAATCTTTAGGCTGCCATAACACTCCTAGCAGCTGCTCAACTGACCTTGTTGATACTATGGGCAACGAAGCCTGCTCTGCGAACACCGGCGTCAGTCCCCTCCGCCGCTTTGTCGTTTCTATGCGCTCTGGCAATGTACCCGCTCTCCTACCTTGAGCATACCCGCGCTGTCCGGCCATCAACCGTGCTAGAAGTATATCTGATCTTTACCCTACTACTTAACATACCACAAGCTCGCACTCTCTTTCTCCGGAGTGATGTCAATTCCATTGCCGCGCTTTACGTCGTCGCCATGGCTGCCATGGTCCTAGTATGGTGGTTGGAGTCCCGCAAAAAGACGGCTGACCTGAAGGAACCCTATAAAGGATACCCCCCAGAAGCAATCAGCGGGGTCTGGAACAGGACGTTGTTCTTATGGCTCAATTCGCTTTTTCTCAAGGGTTTTAAGAGGTTGCTATCGCTCGATGATCTATGGGAGAATCCTCCAAATCTATCTTCTGAGAAGTTACGGGATGAGATGCAGATCACATGGGATCGACGACGTAGGTTGCTTCTTTGTTACACCCCAGAAAGATGGCCGCTGATGATATCAAGGTACGCCGGAGCGACGCTACGAATTAATCTGGGCTTGCGCAAAATGCCTTCGTTGGTCGTTACTCTCCGTTGTTCCAGCTCGACTGTGTCTGATCGGTTTCAATTACGCCCAGCCTTTCCTTATCACCCGCATGATTGACCTTGTCAGCAATCCCCAGAAGTCTGAAACATACTACAGCGACAGTCTAGGGCTCATCGCCGCAGCAGCCTTGATCTATGTTGGTGTTGCGCTGTCTACTGTGCGATACATGCATGCCCTATACCGGTCGATAACGATGCTACGGGGAGGGTTGGTGGGGCTCATTTTCAACAAGACCCTGATCTTGCGAGATGGTGTTTATGATGAATCGGCTGCCGTTACCCACATGAGTACCGACATTGACCGAATAGCAACTAGCATGCAAAGCATGAATGAGGTGTGGTCACGACTTGTTGAAGTTGCCATTGGAGTCTGGCTACTATCCATTCAACTAGGTGCCGTCTCTGTGATACCCATTCTTGTTGTTCTCTGTGAGTGAAAGAAGAATCACACTTCCCTGGCTGACCCTCCATACTGATAATCCTGCAGTATGCGCTGGTATCAATACATATGCCTCCAAGTTTGCGAGCGAAAAACAGAAGATCTGGAGCGGAAAGATCCAGACCCGTATTGCATCTACTGCTTCAATGCTGGGTGCTATGAAGAGTGTCAAGATGATGGGTCTGGCCGGGCTATTGTCGAAAAGTATCCAACGCCAGAGGGCTGAAGAGATGAAGTCTGCCGATGGTTATCGGTGGTTGGTCGTCTTAACCAATATGACCGGCTATACTCCCCAGATTTTCGCCCCCGTATTGACCTTCGTTGCCTACGAGATCAAAGCACGCGTTCGGGGATCTGATAGTCTTTCGACGAACCAAGCTATCACGTCGCTTGCCACCATCACCCTTTTGACCACGCCAGCCTCTACCTTCTTGACGGCTATCCCCGAGACGGGCGCGGCTATTGGCTGTTTCGAACGGATCCAAAAGTTCCTTGTTGCTCCTTCGTGGGAAGATTATCGCCGGCACAACAGGCAAGAAGAAAACTCATTTAAACGGCCTTCTCGATCCGGTGCCACCGAAAGCGTCGAACTCCAATCAATTCGCAACGCCAACAGGGAGTTAGCTCCTCATAGTGCTAGTGGAGCCGACGAAGCTGCAATTGTTGTTCGCGAAGTCACAGTAAAACCTTCTCCCAGTGCTGATGCTGCCATCAGGGACATTGATATACAGTTTAAACTTGGCTCGACCACCATCATCACAGGCCCCGTCGGGTCCGGAAAAACGACCTTGATGAGGGCTGTATTAGGGGAACTTCCTTTAGAACGAGGAGAGATCTCTGTATCCTCATTGGACACGTCATACTGTGGCCAAACCCCATGGATCTTAAATACAACTATCCGACAGAACATATGTGGTCTAAGCTCGTCTGTATCTTCCAACATCGACGAAGCGTGGTACAATTCGGTACTGCAAGCTTGCGCACTTGACCAAGACTTGCAGCAGCTGCCAGATGGAGATCTAACTATCCCTGGAAGTCGCGGCATGACACTGTCCGGGGGGCAAAAGCAACGTGTCGCTCTCGCTCGTGCTGTCTATGCTAAACCACGCATTGTTCTTCTCGATGATGTGATAAGTGCATTGGACAACAAAACCGAGAAAGTAGTGGTTGACCGCTTGATGGGTCCAGATGGACTCTTCCGTAAGCTTAACTCCACCGTGCTGTTGATAACTCATTCCTCTCGCCATTTCCATCTCGCAGACCACATTGTAGTACTCGGAGCCGATGGCAAGGTCGCGCAACAAGGCAACTTCGACCAACTTCGAGAACAGGAAGGTTACATCAGCAATCTAGTCCTAGGTGCTGACCAGACCAGGAGTGAAGCAAAACCAGCAGAGAAATCTGGGCTCAAGAAGAAAAAACCTCCAATCAAAACCGTCACTGCGACGGACGTTTCGGATCTGACACGGAAGACTGGCGATATCGCTGTGTACAGATACTATTTCAAGTCTATCAGCCCTATCGGTACTTTCTGCTTCCTAGCCTCCACGGCCTTATTCGTCTTCACGCAATTCTTTCCGCAGATATGGCTGGTCTGGTGGACGGAAGCAAACGGCCACGAAACGGCAAAATTTATGAGCGTCTACATCATCCTTGCGGTGGCCTCGTGGATTTTCAGAGCCGGAACGCTGTGGTGGATCCTGCTCTGGATATCGCCTCGGTCTTCGATCAAACTCCATCAGATCCTATTGAATACGGCGGTGAAAGCCCCCCAGTCTTTCTACGCCAAAACGGACACCGGTGTCACATTAAACCGCTTTAGTCAGGATATTGGCTTAATCGATAGGATATTGCCCCTGGCCTGTGGCAGGGTCGTACTAGCTGTTTTCATGATCTTTGCTCAGACCGCCTTGATTGCGCAAGGATCCAGCTACATGGCAATCGCCATCCCGTTCGTCGTCGTTGCTTTTTATGGCCTACAAAAGGTCTACCTTCTCACGTCTCGACAGCTTCGATTCTTGGACCTTGAAGCCCGAAGTCCTGTCTATACTCATTTTCTCGAATGCTTGGAAGGCTTATCTACAATACGCGCATTCGGTTGGGCCAACGATGCTCAGATGATGGAAATCGATCGGTTAGATAGGTCCCAACGCCCATACTATCTCCTCTATTGCCTCCAGAGATGGCTCTCACTGGTCCTCGACCTAATGGTAGCCGCTGTCGGAATTGTAGTTGTCGCGTTAGCTACAAGGGTGCCTGGTCAATCGAGCGGAGCTGCTATAGGTATTGCATTGAACAACATCCTAGGTTTCAACCAATCTCTTCGAGTCCTAGTAGAGAGTTGGACCCAGCTTGAGACTTCACTTGGGGCAATTGCTCGATTGAGGAACTTTGAGCTGACTACTCCCCCGGAAGACAAGCCCGAAGAGCGAGAAACGCCACCTGCTGCATGGCCTGACAAAGGGAGGATCGACTTCAAGGATCTGACTGCCTCGTACGGTCCTTCGGCACCTGCTCTTCAGAACATATCTATGACTATTATGCCGGGACAGAAGGTTGGCATTTGCGGCCGCACTGGCAGGTGAGCATTCCATGACTGCGTTCGCAGAAAATTCATCTAACCAGCGCAGCGGAAAATCTTCCCTTCTTCTGTCTCTATTTCGCCTTATCGAAATTACGGGTGGTAAAATCGAGATCGATGGTTTAGACCTTGCTACCCTACCGCGCGAGACCGTCAGGACGCGCTTGACAGCTATCCCCCAAGACCCCTTCGTCTTATCGTCTTCAGTCCGCGAGAATGCTGATCCATCAGGTTCCTCCAAGGATGAAGCCATCATCGAATCCCTGAAAAAAGTCCAATTGTGGTCAATCATCGAGTCCCGCGGTGGGCTCGACGCGCAAATGAAAGCGCAGCCACTCTCGCACGGCCAACAACAACTTTTCTGCCTTGCACGGGCCATGTTGCGAGAAAGCAAAATCTTGGTGCTTGACGAGGCAACAAGTAATATGGATGCTGAAACAGATACACTCATGCAACGCATCATCAGGAAAGAATTTTCAGGACATACCATCGTCACGGTCGCACACAGACTCAACACCATCGAAGACAGCGACGTCGTAGCTGTCCTGGACGGTGGCAGGCTTGCAGAATTTGGTTCTCCGGTGGAGTTGTTGGCTCGTAAAGAGTCATTGTTCAAACAGTTACACAGTGGCTGAAAATGGGTGATTCGGCTTGGAGTATGGTGAGAGGATGCAGTGAGTGGCCAGAGTTTATTTTGGACGAGCTATCAAATCAGATGTGAACAGGCGAGAGTACTATTATAATGGTTTACTAGGATAATCTGTTTGCTCACAAAAAGGGTCTTTCTAGACTAGAGTATCACAATTATGCGACTATGTATATAATTCCTAGTTATAGCACGTCTAAATACCCTTCTGGAGGTCCCTTATAAAGACGTAACACAAATATATATATATATATATACTATAAGGCACGTTGTAGCAGGTAATTCAGATTAGGGCAAAATGTATATATTAAGACAAATCCTTGAGGAGCTCTTAAGGATACATCTAAGAATATATAGGATAGGTTAGGTAACTAGGGCTAGTCTTAGCCTAGGGTGCCTCTAAGGGTGATCTGTAGGATCTCTGTCAGAGCCTATATAGAAATATCCCTAATAACTACCCCCCCCTTTCTAATAACTTAACCTAAGTTATCTATACTGTAAATAGTATATACTAGATTATAATTAGTATATAGTTAGACTAGTAGTAGGGTTATTTTACTAAAATTCCTAATTAAACTTTAGAAAAACTCCTAGTAGGAGAAAGCATTAGTTAAAGAAATTAATATTAGCGTAGTACTAAGATTTAACTATAGTATTTATATTACTACTAATCTTATAGTACTAGGATTAGCCTCTTAGTAATATACCTAGTAAGTAAGTAGTATAGGTAAGTAAGTAGTATACCCCACCAACTTTTTGCAATGTATTACCTATTAACTATAATATCTCTACTAATACCTCTTTAATTACCCTGTAACGAAGTAGATATTATCCTAGCTATCTTAGCTATTAACTAGAATTAGATCTAGAGTAGGTAATACACTGCTGCTATATTTAGTATCCCTAAAACTATACTCTACTACTAATATACTAGAACTACTATATAATACAATTATAAGCCTAAATTAAAGAAGCTTACTAAGCTAGAAGAGGAGGTTATTATTAGATATATACTTAACCTAGATTTATAAGGCTTTACGCCCTAACTATTATAGGTAAATTAGTTAAGGGCTTAACTAATTTAAAAGTGGTACGTGCTCACAGAAGACCAGGGGCTTAACTGATTTAAAAACTTCAATTAAATTAGTTAAGGGCACCCTAAATAGAAATTAGGGATACAAGGTTGCGATTAGGTGCAAAACAGAGCAGGGAATCCAAATCTGAAGTCAGATTTAAAATCTACCTTATATTCGTTGAGATGTAAGGCTTGGAAGTTAGGAGGTTAAAAAGTTTTTATATTCCTAGCCCTGCCTGTAGGCGAAGTCAGCCAGCCAATTAGCTTATATAAGGAACTTGGGACATTAAGATCTACTTAGAGCTACTATCTAATAGTTATAAGATCTATAATCTACTACTAGAGAGGATAGTAGTAGTAGGGTAGCATATAAAACTATCTATTATAGATCTCCTTAGCACCCTTACCACGACCTAGACTAGAGGTTTAAGATAAGCTTACTACTATACTCTAAAAGTACAAGGGCAAAGTTATAGACCCCTCTACCCTTAAGCCTATAACACCCTCCTAATCCCCCTAACCTAAGTAAGGTCTATAAGCACCTTAAGCAGTATAGGTTATATGCCACTACTATAGATACTAACTTACTTTGCCCTACGTAAGCCTGTAAACTTACTTATTAATAATAGTAACTCTAGTGCTAACACGCTTAAGTATAGTAATAGGAAGTACTATAAGACTAAGTTGCTAAGCTCTAATAAGGAGTTTAGTTGTAATCCTAAGGAGCCCTATACACATAACCAGCTACCTTAAGAGGAACTATAAGATAAGTAAGATAACTACTACTAAGTACCTATACCTTATACTCTATATTAGGTAGTTATAGAGTAAAGAAGGTTTTAAAACCCTTATATTATAAAGCTGGAATTTAGTAGAAATATATAAAACATTTAATATAAGTTAACATAGGGTAGTAAACAGAGTTAGATAAACAGGAACATTTAATAAGAAACTATCTACCTATTACTAAAACTATAGAAACCCTACTATAAAATCCCTAACCATCTTATTATCCTAAAGCCCCCTACCTATATACCTAAAAGCTACTAAAGGTCCTTAGAGATCTTTAAGAAGATCTTACTAAGGTTAGTATACTTATATAGGCCTATAAAGTATATAACACCCTAGTCTATAATATTAAGGCCTACCCCTTATACGCTATTAATGTTAAGGTAGGCTAGATTAACAGGGTAGCTGGAGTTGTCCAAGTTTTAAGTAAAGAGCTAAATAACAAGGAGAGTATCCTTAGTAGCACTAATAAGGCTAGTATAGTTAATAGTTAAGCTTATAAACACTACCTATAGGATCTTAAGCCTATTAGTATCCTAGTTAATAGGTGCCTTAGGGTCTAAATAAATGTATTAGTAAGATATCTAAATAAACGTAGATTGTATAGGCTTACTCTACTTATACTATACAGCTACCTTAGTAGAGGTAGGTATCTTCTTGTTATAGAAGAGCGGGTAAACAAAGATATAGCTAATATAGAGCCAGTTATTAGGTAGTTCTTATACATTAATGGGCTAGGAGTCCTTAAAGATACTATTATTGTTAATACTATAGATATTAGTAAGATTACTAGCAATAAGCTTATATATAGGGCTATTACTACTACATAGGATAGAATTTAAGGGGATAGTAGCCTAGTATTAGTAATATCAGTAGGTAAAGGGCAGGGCAGTTAAGGGTACTTATAGTATTAAGGATAGCCTTAGCTAGGAACTAAATAATATACTAAGTAGTAGTTATAGTAGAGAGAGATAGGAGTAAGTTAGTAGTAGAAGAGTAAAGTTATATAGTACTATAGTATAGTATAGGAGAGTAGGTTAAGGTTAAGAGTTAAAGGAGAGAAGTAGAGGGTAGGAGGTAGGGTTTTTATATACACTGCCTAGCTAGCCTAGAGGTAGTAAGAGGGTAGTATTAGAGGGTTGTATACTGGAGAGAGGAAAAGTAACTAACTAGCTAAGAGTAGGTAGCATATACTATAAAATAGCGGGCTTGCTATAAATAAGGAGCTAATACTATAGTATATAATTAGGGTTAGGGTTAGGGTTAGGGTTAGGGTTAGGGTTAGGGTTAGGGTTAGGGTTAGGGTTAGGGTTAGGGTTAGGGTTAGGGTTAGGGTTAGG
>ML977676.1:26731-92989 GCA_010015725.1 Amniculicola lignicola CBS 123094 | reverse complement strand
CAAGGCAGTACTACAAGTACCCTATCCTAGTCTAATCCCTCCCTAACTATAAGCTAGTATTAAGCTGGTAATAACTCTTTAAGGTTAACCTCTAGGGATTTATATAGTAGTTGAGGAGGTTGAGGGATAGGTAATTATAAGCCCTACTAGCGAAACCTATAAGGTTTAACTATTACTAGTAGTAATACTACTCCTAGTTACCTATAGGAAGACTTAGGAAAAGACTACTCCTAGTAGTAAACCTATCCTAGTTACTATTAGGAAAGAATACCTATAGGAAGTTCCTGCAGATAGTTATAGAAGTGATAATTACTTAACCTAATAGCTATCTGTACCCCCTCTGAGCACTATATAATAGTAGAGTAGAACTAAATCTAATTAGCTATTAGTGCGTAGTATAGGGATAGTTTAAATAAGGCTTATTCTATTAGAAACCCGTTGCTATATTTATTAATAATAATAAGCTCTCCCTAGGGAAGCTGTATAATTTAATAACCTACTACTATAACTTAAAAGGTATTAAGAAGATAGTAGGCCCTTAAAGGTTCTGGGTGGCAGACTTTATAGGCTATAATCTAGTCCTAGGGTACCTATAGCTATAAGCTATAGACCCCTAAATCTATTTCTCTACTAGAACCTTTAAATAGTAGATAGAGGCTTAGGAGTATAACTAGGTCTATATTGTAGATGCGCTGGAACTCCTCTAAGATATCTGCTATAGGGAATAAGTATATATACTCTACCTATTATAGATATAATTCTAGGAAATTAATAAGGAATCTATAGATACCTTGTTAATAGAACTCCTATAGGAGGACCCTAGACTAGTAATAGGCTAGTAGGGGCCTAGTAGAGATATGTCCTACACAAGCTAATACTACAAAGAAAGAGGGTTACTATAGCTTAAAAACTAGACTCTTAATATAATTAAGCACTTAAGGAAGTATATCTAGAATATGCCCTTATTGGCATAGTTACCTTATAAGGTAGTATAATATATAGTTAAGGCTATTTACAATAGTAAACTATAATAGGCTACTATTATATTAGTGTAGATGTATAAGGGCCTAGAGATTATGTTTACCCTATTAAGGGATAACATACTAGATAGGGAAGAGCTTAAGTTTATTCCAGATAAGCTCTATTACTAGTGGATGAACTTTAGTAAAAACTAAACCTAGGTTATCTGCCCTAATAGTAAGTATAACTATGCTATTAATATAGAAATAGGCGGGAAGATTCCCAATATACCTATCTATAACCTCTCTAGAAAGGAGCTAGACCTCCTTTAGGAATACCTTAATATAGTATAGGAGAAGGGTTAGATCTATCCTAGTAAGTTACCTATAGGTACCCCTATTCTCTTTGTCCCTAAAGTAGATAGTACTATAAGACTTTATATAGACTATTAAGGCCTTAATAAGGTTATAGTAAAGAACTACTATCCTATCCTACTAGTTAGTAAGATGCTAGATCACCTATTAAAGGCAAAGGTCTTTACTAAGCTTAATTTACGTAATATATATTATAGACTCTATATTAAAGAAGGTAATAAGTGGAAGACTACCTTTAAAACTTGTTACAGGCACTTTAAGTACCTTATTATACCCTTTGGACTAGCTAATGCTCTAGCTATGTTCTAGTCCTATATCTAGAGAGCCTTAGGAGGGCTCCTAGATTACATATATATTATATACTTGGATAATATCCTTATCTATAGCGAAGATAAGAAGGAATACAACCTTTATATTAAGGAAGTACTTTAAAGACTACTTAATTAGGGGCTTTTTTATAAAGCTAGCAAGTATATCTTCTCCACTAAAGTAGTAGAGTTCTTAGGCTTTATTATTACCCCTAAGGGAGTAGTAATAGACCTAACTAGAGTATAGACTATTAGTGAATAGCCTGTACCTATAAGCTTTTAGGATATCTAGGTCTTCCTAGGGTTTACTAACTTCTACTAATAATTTATATTTAATTATAGTACTATTATTAAGCTATTAATAGACCTGCTTAGGTCTACCTAGGACCTAAAGTAAGGCCTAGAGGGCCTTACAAAGAAAGGGGGGAAGAAGTAGATAAAGAAAGGGCCTACTAAGTGGTACTAGCCCTAGTATTAGCCTTAAGAGGCTAATACTGCCTTTGAAGAACTATAGGAGAAGTTTTTAGGGGCCCTAGTCCTCTAATACTTCTAGACTAAGAAGCTAGTAATAATTATTACTAATATATTAGATTTTATAATAGTAGCTATTATGCTCCAGCTATAAGATACTACTATAGCTTTAGAAAAACATTAGAAGCTAGTTGTATACTAGAGCTGGAAGTTTTTAGGACCTGAAATTAACTAGCTAATATATAATAAGGAACTGTGTACTATTATATCTGCCTTCTAATAGTAGCAGCATTACACTGCCTATACCCTAGACATAGTCTAAGTACTATCTAACTATAATAACCTGCAGTACTTTATAATAACTAAAGTACTATCCTCTAAGTAAGCTTACTGGGCAGAGGAACTAGCAAAGTATAATTTTGAAATTAAATACAAGCTAGGGGTGGATAATCCTACTAATACACCCTCTTAAAGACCTAACTATAAGAAGGGCTTTATACTTAGAGTAGGCTAGTATATAAGAGATACTATACTACTAATACTCTAGCAAAAGCTTTAAATCTAGTCTATCTAGATAACTAGGGCTTAAGCAAAAAGTTAGTAGGAAGCTGAGCTAAAAGTGTAGGGAGAGGCCCTCCCTAGAGCTGGTCCTGTAGGTACCTATTAACTCTCTGAAATAATACCTTTAGTATAGGATATCTGTAGTATAAGTCTATTTAGTAATATATTACCCCCTAGGAGTCCTATAAGCTCTACTAGTTAATTAGACCCTTATAAGGATACCCTATTTAAAGTAGTACTAGAGGACTATACTCCTACTACTTAATTATCTAAGTAATACACTAAGGTGCTTATAGTAGTAGTACTAAATATTAGTATACCCTTAAGGTATATATAGGTATATGGAGTAGTATCTAAAGAAAACATATTTATATTAGAACCCCTAAACCTCTTACTTAACTATATTAGATAGTCTTAAGCCTAGGATATAGCCTATTCTAGGTATAAGTTACTGACAAGGCGGGAAGAGGGCAGAGTATTAAAGGGTATACTATACTAGGTAGTTAATCCTAGTAGAGTCCTCTATAGAGAGGGGAAAGTATAGATCCCTAATAATATATCTCTACAGGAAGCTATCCTTAATTAGAATTATAATAACCTAATAGGAGGGTACTATAGTACTGCAAGGACCATTAAAGTCCTATAATAGAAGTACTTCTAGAAATACCTCTATAAAGATGTAAAGAAATATATCTATTACTGTACTGCTTGCTAGGTGAATAAGATTTACTAGTATAAGCTATTAGGGTTACTAGAACCCCTTCTATTAGCTACTAAGCTATAGAAATACTTCTCCCTTGATTTTATAATAGACCTACCTGAATTAAAGGATAAGATAGGGAATAAGTATAATGCTATACTAGTACTAGTGGACTACTTCTTAAAGTATACCTAGTACCTTCCTATGAACAAAACAATCACAGCCTAATAGCTAGCTAAACTACTTCTAAAATAAGCCTTCCTTAAGATAGGTCCCCCAACTACGCTAGTTATAGACTAAGGGTTAGTATTTACCAGCCAATTCTGGTCAGATATATGCTACTATCTTAAGATTAAGAAGTACTTATTAACTACCTTCTATCCTTAAACTAATAGTTAAATAGAGCAGCTAAATTAGGAGATAGAATCCTACCTCTAGATCTACATAAACCAGTTATAGGATAACTAGGTAGACCTACTGCTATATACTAAGTATATATATAACTCTAAGCAGTATTCAGCTACTAAGTTCTTGCCTATTAAGTTATCTTTTAGCTCTAAGCTATCCAGCTTTAATAGGGTACTAGATGAACACTAGCTTTAGAAACCTATACCCTCCCTATAGGATAGGTCCTAATATACTAGAATATTAGTAGACCTACATCAGCAAGTTACCACAAAAATAGAGGAGTAGTTTAGGAACTGGGAGGTGGTAGTAAATAACCTCTACTACACCTAAGTTTAGTACTAGAAATAGTATAACTAGAAATACCTGCTAGCCTACTTCTCCCCTAGTAATAAGGTTCTCCTTAACTGCAAGAATATTGCTATAACGAAACTATTAAAGAAGTTTAACTACTGGTACCTTAGGCCCTTTACAGTACTTAAGAAGGTAGGAAAGCTAGCTTACCTACTAGATCTACTATTATCTATAGTATAAATCTACCTAGTATTCTATATCAGCCTCCTTAAGCTATAGAGAACCCCTATTACCTTAAAGGTGTGAAAAAAGGTGAAGTAGTAGAAGAAATAGTGATTGATTAATTGGTTGAGTTGCTTTCTAGTCTTGCTATCCCCTCTCCTTATATCTACTATTTCTCCTGCTTAGATATCCAGTATCTGATCCTTATTATCCGAATGTTTATGGTTTGATATTAAAACCCTTATTAAACCTTCGTTGTTTAATATTCAAACCTTAGTGGTTTAATATCAAACCTTTGTTATTTGATATTCAAACCTTAGTAGTTTGATATCAAACCTTTGTTGTTTGATATTTAAACCTTAGTGGTTTGATATCAAACCTTGGTTGTTTGATATCAAACCTTAGTTGTTTGATATCCAAAATAATCAATGCGATACCTAATATCATCCAGCTTTATTTGATATTGATATCTGCCTATCTTATATAAACAAACTAGTCCTAAAGTAGATATAGGTTATAATCTATTGATTGAGCTTGATTGTAAAAAGTAGCTTAGAAGTTATTATTTTATAAACTCTCTATAAAGTCCAAATAATATTATTATATAATCAGATTTCTAATATAGATACATAGACTAGTTATCTATATATAATAGAAATTTCTAGCTTAGTTGATTATATAATCAACTCATAATCTTAGATTAGGCTGAATTATTTTTAGGATCTTTATCAACTTTATAGAATAATAATATATTACTAAGCTCCTGCTAATAGCATTTTTATATTCTAAATCTATTTATAGTATATAGATAGGCTATAGTTGTTTTGTGAAAACTCCTATCTTAGGAATATATTTATTACATCTTTAATAAGATATTATTCTTAAGAGTTATTTTTCTACTTTTTACAAAGTAAGTTACTTTGCTAGTAGAGCTAGTTATTTTTGTTTCTCTTGTCTAAACTAGATAATTTAGATTACTTTTTGTTCATATTTTACATATAGCTCTTATGGTACAGTAGCATTTGCTCGAAATAGGGGCAACGTTTCTGTACAATCTACAAGATGATTGAAATTTTTAACACCTAACAGGCTGACCCTCAGATAAGCCTTTCCATATGCCTCACCCCAAAATTTTCCTTGCCCTATAAAAGACCGCCAGCTATCCTTGACTTCCGAATGCACAGAGAGTACCTTGTCAGACGGAAGTTGGAAAATTGTTGGTCTATCTTTTGGATCCTGAAGCGTGTCGTTGTAAAATTTGGTGTCCCAGACTCCCGGTGTGGTATCGAGAGAGAAGTTAGCCTTGGTCTCGTCGACGAAGCGTTGTTTGGCCGAGGAGTGGGCGCCGAGGAGGGCAGCTAGGTCATGAGTCGAAATGCCTTTGCGTTGGAAGAGAGCGATGAGGTTGTCAGCCGAGTCGTGGACGTCAGGGAGGAGGCCTTTTGGCGCTGCTTTTTTGGCGTCTTTCCGGCCAACAAAGACCATGAGGCGAGGGCCTCGGGGACAGGTAACTGTCGCGTGGTTGTGGGCGTACTGGGCGAGATCTGCATAGCTCACGTTGTAGGTGGATTGTACAGAGCGGAGAAGAGTTCGAATGCTTTGCAGGCCATTGTTCTCTGGGCGATCGATTTCTCCGAAATCCATCATGAGGGAGCCATCAGCGCCGCCATGGGTTGATTTCTCGTCCCACGAGCCAGCATCGTGGAAGCCAAATCGTATTGCAGCACGGGCATTGTCATTACATTCACCAGTCGTCTCTCGAAACTCCGCTGTGAGCTTTTCCGACACGTTCCACCCTGTGTCTGTTAGTTCAATCTATGCCGGACTATGAACAGGGCTAACATACAAACGCAGCAGGCGTCTTCGCAAATCAGGGGTTTCTTAGACTCAGCATTATTCGCAACTGCAGACTTGACCCCAGCCAAGATATCCTTGATCAACTGAGGAATCGGGTTTGAAGTACCCTTCAACGGGTCTTCGATCAACCCAGGGGCAACTTCATGCTGCTCGAGGGGAGTGGCGAGGACAAGGAGCCCAAGAGATAGGATAGGGAAAGCAAGAGCAAACTTCCCGGGCATCTTGGGTCCAGGTGAAGAATAATTCCGACTGAGATATAAATGGAATATGTGATCAACGCTGGAAGGAGAAAGAAGCAATGTTGTCGGGACCACAAAGGGACCATAGCCCTGATTTATACCGGAGTTGATCACTGAGAGATGCTCGGATCGTCAGGCAAAGGCCGAGCCGTCCGAGCTTCTGTGAGAGCGAGTGTGAGCCGAAGGCTGATACTCGATTGGGAATACTAAGATGCACTCGTCGTCTCGACCTGCCTGTTGAATCGTGGGCCTGTTTGCTTGGCTAAACCCAAATTCTGCCACAGACAAAACAGCTCAGCCTTATCTGGACAACAGGCCACACAACTTTCCAGAATATTGTGGCTAAGACCGTATATTCCCATCGCGTTTGATATTAATCAAAGTGTACATCGTCGGGGTGAGTTTGTGCATGCGGGTCCATCGTGTCAATTAGTATCTCGAAGTCTTCAGCCTGATCAAGCTGTGTGGTGGCTCTGAAGATTATTACTGAAGTTACCGTTCTTAGGAGGGGATCGTGAAAGGCCCAGGTCGCATCAACAAACTCTCGACCAAGGGCCTTGACGAGTATCACCAGGGCTGATTGAGTTTCGTTCATCCTAAACATCATTGTAAAAATACAAGCCCGGACCCACTACATGAACAGCAGCCAACGCTCTGGTAATTCGAGGTGGGAGAAAATCATACCACATCCATGGTCAGCTTTCAGACCCGATGCCTAGGCTGCGTATTCCAGAAGCCTAGCTTTTGACTCAGAACAGAATGGCGTTCGGTAGCCCTGAGAACTAGGGATCTGTGACGCTAGAACGAAGTTTCTGATGCGTGGGGCCCCGGCCAAGTTGTCCAGCACATGCTTAGTTGGTTGAGATTGGAGGTTGTAGCCCGCCAAAAGTAGAGGACAGGGGCGGAGCCCAAAAAGTCTGAAAGGTCTTCGTTTCCCTGCCTTGAAGCTAGACGTTGCTCTGTTGTAGAAATAGGCCTTAGGAATTGGGTTCAGGAATTGGGTTCAGGAATTGGGTTCAGTGGGTAGAGTTCAGTAATGGTCTTCGCTGGAATGGGGAGACTAGGATTGGCACGTGTGCACCTGGTGTTATTGCTTGGTTATTTGAGACCTTCAGCAAATTGTGAAGTCCCCGATAGGAGTCTTGGGGTTTGCTCCAGGGCCTGCTTGGAGTGTGTGCGTTTGGAAAGAGTGCGGAAAGGCGCCTCTGTGCTGCCATGCGCTCGGCGGCATCAGTGTGGTCCAGGGCTTCCACCCGCCTCTATGGAAAACACCAAAAATGGTCTTCGAGGTATGCATCACGTGCTCGTGGCACTCCCATGGTTGATGGAGGTGGTGAGGCGAGCATGGCAGTGCATGGCAGTGCATGGCAGAACACAGCGCACTGCTCCCGGGTGGTCGGCTAGGGCGAGAGCGCACGTGGGTAGACGCAGCCGCAGCCTACAGAGAGCTGAGGTCGCGTACGGAACGCGCTGCGCTACCTAAAGTCCGGCGCTTAATCCGAGCGGGCAACACTCATCCCCCATCGTTTCTCACGGTCTCCCACTGCCGCATGCCCCCACACCACCATGCCTCTCGGATTCGAGCGCCTCAACGAGCGCAGCCAGCGCCCCAACGCCCTCATAAACTTCATCCGCCCGCTCCCCGGCCCGACGTCTCCCACAGCCGAATCGATTCTCAACCGCGTGGCCGCCATCTGCTACCCCTTCATGAAGAAGCACATGATTCTTGTGCAAGCCCTCGAAGAGTTCCCCCCCAACAGCGAATTCGTCGGCCGCAACTTCAACGCCGGAGAAGTCATACAGCTCGTGCTGCGCAACAAGCACGGAGACTGGCTGCCAGAGAAATGGGTTGAGATGGTCATGGTACACGAGTTGGCGCACTGCAAGCAGATGAATCACAGCAAGGCATTCTGGAAGGTGCGGGACCGGTATGCACAGCAGCTGCGGGAGTTGTGGACACGGGGGTATACGGGGGAGGGATTGTGGGGCCGAGGCAGGGAACTGGATACCGGCGCTGTGCAAGCGGGCAGTGTGGACGTGGGCGATGTGCCAGAACATGTCTGTGGGGGAACATACGGCCGGAGGAAGAAAAGGAGGAGGGGCAAAGAGAAGGAGACACTGACATATGCGGAAAGGAAGCAGAGGCGGGTCCTGAAGCAGTTCGGCGCAGGCGGAGAGGCGCTGGGTGCTGACGATGCGACAAAGGTCAGGCTGGAGGGTGGTGTTGCGAAGGGAAAGCCTAGGGTGGCCGGCAGCGCTCGCGGGAGAGATTTGAGGGCGGCGGCTGCGTTGGCGCGCTTCGAAACGGCGAAGAAGGAAGAAGTCCATGTCAAAGAGGAGGCAGATTCAGATAGCGGGACCGGCGATGATGATGATGATGATGATGATGATGATGATGATGATGATGATGATGATGATGTAGACGCAGCAACGGATGTGGACGGCACGAAAATGGTCGACGGCACAGGTCATGCGTTGGTCAAGATATGCGACGACGAGGACGACCGAGACGGCGAGGCGAGGAGGGAAATGGACGAAATGCAGGCGATGGACCGTGACACCAAGCGGGAACAGTCTCTGCCAGACAAACCCACATATTCGAGCTCAGGTGTGGCCCCCTTGGCCGCAAAGACAGCACGGCCAAAGCCAGGCTCGTCAAGAACGTCATCCGCCCCGGCCACTTGCGGCATCTGTTCTCTCGAGAACGAAGCTGGGGCACTTGTATGCGCGGTATGCTCTCACGTGCTGAAGCCCCACCTCGCCCCTGACCACTGGAGATGTCTGAGTGCGACGTGCCGGGGTGGTGCATATGTTAACTCAGGAGACGCTGGTATATGTGGAGTGTGTGGTGGTTCACGGCCAGCGTCCAAAGTAGATACAGATGCTACGCAGGCTAGGAACCCAAGCCGGGCCTAGGATACCCTGCCTCCTGCGAATGGAATAATGAACATGCACGTGTCCAAGCTTTCATCCTGCCAAGAACCTGAGACTAGCACAGCACGAGTACATAGCATCAACTTGGCCATCCGCGACTGGTAGTGCCCCCAGGGGAGCCTTGCCGTCACGTGCCGCACAGCCTCCACCCAATCACGTCCGCTCCCCTCGCGCCAAGCCGTCTCTGGCTCAGAGCTCCAGAGCTCCACAAGCTGCAACAACTAACGTCACTCGACCACACCCACGACATCCGCCACTCCCCGCCGCTTCTCTACCACAGCTGTCAACCGCCTCCAACACATCCCACCCCCGATCCGCCGTCTTCAAACCATTGACACGCATGGCCGCGCGTGTCTTCCTTCCGGCAGTCCGGACCGCCACCCATGGCGCGGGAACAGGAACAGCAGCACTGAGGAGGAGCTTCCAGACGAGTGCGCCGCTGCGGGCCGAGGTCGTCGCTGCGGCGCCGGTGAAGAAGCCGGTGGGCGCTTTCAGGGGAGGGTAAGTCGGTCCCAAAGCAGAGCAACGGGCGAGCTGCGGGCATCTTGGGCAGGTGCTGATGGGTGCGCTACAGATTGTTCGGATTCCTCCTGGGCGCAACAGCCTCTGGCGCGGGAATGTACTACTACGTCATTGACGAGTATCGCATGTCGAATGAGCTCTTGACCGAGGACATCTACGCGCTCCAGTCCGCCGTGCAGCGCATAGAGGGCTACGTCAAGACGCTCGAGGACAAAACCGACACAAAGAGGAAGTAGGCAGGCCAGCACGACGTAGCGGATGAGGGAAGCATGCACAAGGACGGGGGAAACGCGCGACTGTAACACCACATCACTCGACTCATGCACGCGGCAGCACGGAAGCTCTCACTGATTGATACCAATGCATATTAAACATGTTGCCATTTCGTCGCATGAGTGGGTGACTTCTTCCTTTGTTGTTGTTCAACGGTTGATATCTTGGCGCGGTGGTGGTACCACCCAAAAACATACCTTGGGCCTTCCCGCTACTCAATCGTTCCTCGGGGACGTCACGTGGACATTCCCCTTACCACGCATGCAAATCTTCTCCCCCACATGCACCTTTGCCCTCTCTCTTTCACACACACACCTACCGTCAGCCCCGAAAAGAACACGCCGGCAACATGACATCACCACTGTCGCCTCGGAAATGGACCAAGGACGACGATGACCTCGTCCTGCAGCTTCGGAGGGAAGGGCAAACCGTGATGCAGATTTGCAAGAAGATGGGAATCACCAAAGATTCCCTCTCTAACCGCGTTCGTCGACTCCGAGACAAGGGCCTCGCTGGACCCTCAGCAGCAACTTCCCCACAGAGTTTCATGCCTTCATCGCCAATGAAGAAGTCGCGGCCCTTGACAGCCTCACCTTACCATGGAGACTCGCTGACGACATCCTCCCCAGCGAAGAGAGCCAAACTCTACAACTCCAAAAGCCCCGTGGTCTCGGCTCCTCCCACTGCTGTCAAAGAATACGAAACTGTGACGGGCCACGATGTGAGAAAACTCGTCGAGGGCTGGCTACAAGGCTCTTCCATTCTTGAGATATGCAGTGCTGTCGGTTGCTCCGCCGTCTGCGTCCAAAAGTCCATCGCGGAGCTCAAAAGGGACGGCATCCTCACTTCTCCCATGAGAATCTCGCCGCAGAAGTCATCTTCACCTTCCAAGCCCTTGCTCTGGGCCGACGAGGATACAGCTGCGCTCCTAAACTTCATCCAACAAGGCTATGCCACAGAAGATCTTGTAAAGCACACCGGCCGCACAAGGTCTTCCATCGAAAACCGGCTCCGTATACTCAAAGAAAAGGGTGCCATCCTTTGCTCACCGCGAAAGCCAGTTTGGACACAGGACCAGGACCATCAGCTTATCAGGCTAAGGGCAGAGCGAAAACAATTCCATGAGATTGCTAGGTTGATGAATCGTCCGAATACCAGTGTTCCAGCCTGCATCAAACGCTTCAGTATGTTGAAGGAGCAGGGCAAAGTCCCACCTGAAGCTTTGGTGGTGCCGAATCGCTTACAAAAATCGGAACGGAAGAGTGCGGTGATCCATGGCGCTTGAAGTGCGTCTATCCCTGCCAAGGTACAGTCTCGATTACTGACCAAGTTGTATAGACAACTCCACACAGATACGAGAAACATAGCAGTTGGACACCACTCCACGATGAATGGGACATCCGTACCATTATGGAGCATATCAAATTAATTATAGTGAGGACTAGTAGGCGTCCAACTGGGAGCATCATCATTGTTCTGGGTTCAGTGAGGCCCTCTGGTATGACTCCAGCTTGACGTGCCCATATATATCCGTACCTAGGTAGCATTAAAGCTGAGAGGGTCTGGACTCCGAAATCTCTGCATACTGTTTGGAGTTCAGATTCCGGTTCCATATTCAACCTCGGAGGTTTTCGAACACCGAACCGGCGTCGCTGATGGTCGGTTGGGATATTATACGGGTTGGAGAAGGCGATTACGAAACGACCAGGGAGATGAAGGACAAGTGTACTTTCCGTATTTGCAGGCAGCTTCGCTGGGAGACAATGAGGGATCTTGCCAGGTCGAAGAGGTGATTTTCAGATAGAAACGCGTCCCCAAGCATTTTGAACGGCCCCAGACTTTGCCTCGAGAGATCCAAGGCCCAAATTCATGAACTTCGCACAAGACCTGCAGTTCCGGAGAGCGATTCTGTTCTGGGGTTTTGTATTTGAGGCCTGGGTATAGATTGCCCTGAGGAATTTCATTCAAAGATTATTCATATATATGCATACATACTTCTCTAGAAACATTGCCTCATCGAACATCCCAAAATGACGAGAAACCAATTCAACATTTCGCCCCAAACATGGTATAATGCTTCCACTATAAATGTTTATTCAGCCGCATGAAACAACTTCATCCTTTTCGTGGGACAATGGAATGACACTCCTGGGCCCTCATTGTCCCCCGCCCCCCACCAATGCCTCACTTGCGATAGCTCAAGCTCAAAATAGCATCCACCTTACTCGTAGCTCCTAAAAGAGTCATTATACTACCAAATGAATACATTGCAAATATGATACTAACCGTTTTGCTTGCTCTGTAAATCCCAATACATTTTCGTCATCTCTTGCACTCGACACTGATAGCAGAGCCACTTCAAGTTGCACCGACAACTTCTCCCGTCGTTGTACGCTCGCAGGCCCCTCGCCATACACTGCCAGCACTTTGGTTGCCTAGTAGCGAGCGGATACACGCATTCGCGGTCAGCGAGCTGCTCGGGTTGTCGCCACTGGCACATCTCGCAGACGTAGAAGGCTGAGTTGTGATTCTCGCACCGACGGAGCCTGCCACCGTGTTTAGTGGGAATACTTCCAGGCCGTGCAGAGTTGACGAGCGGTGAAGTCTGGTCGACTTCGTCGCATATGCTCGGCTTATTGGGGGCAACAGGAAGGTTCTTGCGAGGTTTGCCATATTGGCAATGCTCGGAACGTTCGTAGTTCTCGCGGCATTGAGGGCAGTCTGGGTCTCCAGGGCACCCGGTACACTCCGACTCGGTGAGTGCGTTGCCGTGGGTGCGTCGATTCTCGAGAACCGTCTCGATTTCCTTGCCCTCTTCAATATATTTCTCATCCCAAGCGCGACCCAGATGAGCGGGAGCATTGGCTTTGGGGATCGTGCCAATTTCCTCATGGATGCGTGGCTCTCCTTTCTGGTGTGGCTCGTATACCACAATCCAACGATCACCTTCCTCGTCGATAATCATTTTGGGAATTCGGCCATGTGTCGGTAGGCGGGGTGAACGGCGGCTCATGGTCGAGAAGAAACTGCCGTGGGTGTCGTGTGTCTGTTGCTGGAACCAGGGCTCTAAGCGGGTCAATACACAGCGGGTCCTTGTGAGTAGAAATATCTTGCAGAGATCTAGGGTGCAAATGGAGACTGCCGGAAACCAAAGCGTCGCGTGGGCACGTGATGCGGTCGTCGCGCCACTTCTCAGCTGCTTGCTAGTGCTGCCAAGAATACTCAAATGGTGAATGAGGTATCCTTGAAGCAGTGAGTGTTCTAGCCTTTTCCGGTGCTTGGCCCCAAATGTTCCAAGATTATCAGTGTGGGATGCAAAAGGGAAGAAACCAGGCTTCCTCGTATGAAAACTTCTGGAATATTGCTCCAAGCTACAAGGACAACACCTGATTCGAATATTCTTGGCAGATTTGAGCGCTCCAGCCAACGAGTTCGCGCGCACTGTCGAGTCTGCCAATCTGACCTGCCATTCTTGGCTGTCGAGATGGGGGCAGGCAACACGAAGAAATGTCTCAGGTCCGTGATGGGAACACTTCAAGAAGCAAGGCACTTGCATCATATGTTATGGAAATGCCTCACACGTGATGCACTTGCCATGTACCAGCAACAAGAATGCTGGTGGGAGGTCGTTGTAATAACAACAACAACAACAACAACAACAAAGACGCTCATGTGCCGCAGCCTGATGCTCACATGAAGGCTGGCGTGAGGCTGTGCTGCAGCCGAAGCGGTGGAACGACATATGCAAGGTACACAGGCACAGAACGGACAGAGGCCGATAGTAGACCGAGTATACAAGCTGCGTTGATTCTTTGGGAAGGATCTCCTAGAAACAGGTCCGTCAAGGCGGACTTTGCATGGCTACACAAGCCTGGCAGAAGTCGTCAGCTGCCCGCAGGAGAGAGAAAGTGTAGTGAACCCTTGCATGCGGAAGCGAGTAAGCGGCCAATCACAGACCAGACCGACGGAATCTAGTCTGCAGCTAGGCAGATCCAGGCCTAACATGGAGAAGACTGTTTGCCCTCATGTTCCTTTTCGATACTCCACGTCAGGCCCGTCAACATGTTGAGCGGCCTCTGCTGTTTTGCTCGTATTGTGGACTAGTCGTTGAGAACAGAGCCGCGTTCATATTGACAATGTTAGGGCTCCAACCCGACGCCACACGAGCTCCCATCAGCATCCTCAGACATTTAAGCCTGGTGTGCGCCTTGCTGCCTCTAAGAGCTTGGTTCCTCCCCGGCCCCCAGAGCCTCTGCTTAGACACATCTTGGCGGTATTCCTGCACCAGATTAGGCAAGTGCTTGACCCCAAAGAGTAATTTAACGAATGACAACATCAAAAGAAGCGGTATAGACGCGTCTTTCACCTCATGACGGTCGTTGAGGTATTAGAGGGAAGAGGCGCAGATGGTAATCGGTGTATCACTAGGCATCAACCTTAAATGCACAAGGACAGAAGAGGTATGGCGCGCCGAAGTACGGTGTCAACAATCTAGTGCAACCACCTCAGGAGGATCCTAAACAAACGTGGTAGTCTACGATGAGCGATGGAGGAATTTCATGGCTGGTGTGGTGGATTGAGGCAGTGAAGGGTGGACTAGAGTCATGTATGTGGGTATATGAGGTAACCGATATGAAAACTTTGTACGTACGAAAGCGGCGTTAGTACCGTTAGGAACACACTCATGTTTGATCTTGAAGTTGTTGATGTAAGTCCACGCGGCCATATAGTTACGTCCTACGTACACAGCCATCTATCACCAGATCTACTATCAGACTATAAGATCTTGCCTGTTTTGTCACGTAGAGTTACTCGGTATCCCGGTCTACGACGCCGAAACACTGCACTGCCATTGTTCACCAACAGCCTCAACGTCCATGATAAACAAAAGCCACAAAGGGAAAGTTGCCTTATCCAATTGGCTTGTGTTGTGACTACATCCAAATTTTTATATGCACAGGAACGAACGCCTTGGAGCGCCGCTGGCGGAACCTATTTACACAGCCTACATCAATAACAACAACACATACGAGATATAAATCGGAGAGACATTTGCCTTCTCAGCACCATTCTTCCAGTTCGATCACTGGCGAGTAGAAGGAATTTCACCGGCCACGAATTCCTTTGGGACCCAAGTTCACCTCTCCGAAGCTCATTTCCCTTTACGGCATCAACGAACAAACATCGAGTACAACTTGAGAACATTCGCCGAGAGAGACCATATATCCACATATATTCTCCCTCATACGACTCCAATCATCGAAGCAGAACCATTCCCTCATCATTCTCCGAAAGAAGCACCCTGAACTTACCGACCCCTCATTTCCATCCCTTTCATCGGCTGCGACATCCCTCCAGGCCAAAACCAAGTCACTCACGTCTCATCCCTGCCTCTCCATGACCACCACCACCACCCAAACGCACACCATGTCCAATCCCAACCAATCCCGCCGTCCTCCACAATGGCAGCCCCCATACACGCCCCCAACATCCCAACCCGCCCAACCCTCCCCCAACTCCCAACCACCAACTTATCCCTACCCTCCCCAAACAACATCCCCAACAGCATCTCCTTACCACCCCTCTTACCCCGCGGCCTTTGCCCCGCGGCCCGTTCAACAACAAACAGCCCAGCAAGCCCAAGCCCAAGCCTACCAACAATCCCAGGACCAACATCGAACCCAAACCCAGGGGCAACAAGGACAGGGGCAGCAGCAGCAAACGCAATTCTACCATTATCAACCCCCACAGGAAGCCAAGACCACGACGCAGACACAGTATCCGATTACGGCGCCGTTTCAGGTACCCAGGTTGGGTAGAGCTTGGCCCGGGGTGGACTACGCAGGAGGGACGTATCAGGGGAATGTGGATCCGAGATTGCTTGAGGGGGAGGGAGGGGGAAATGGTGGGAAGGGGCCGGCGGGGAAAAGGAGGGGGAACTGAACGAGGGGAACGAAGTCAAGAGTTCAAAAACTATGATGTGACATGATTGCCAATGTCAACGGGGGCCTTTGTGGGTTGTAACGGTTCATGATGGAATGTTCAAGTAGGGGGAGAAACTTAAACATAACGATGAGAATTGTGTTCATAGAATTGGTGGGTGACGAGTGATGAATGATGGGATGCTGAACGTGGTGGATAGATAGATAGACACGTGACTACACATACAGAGCGAGAATCATGTCAATTCCTGATGTTTGACGCGTTCATTCATGAAATTTTTGGAGATGATCACGTTGAAACTAGGCCTTGTGTTACGCGGCACCGACATGTCGTGCGAGAGTATGACATGTACGCATCTCATGCGGACTCGAGATCATACATTACTCCCGCCAGGCCTAGCGTCATCATCTGCATCCTCTGGCAACTGCACCCCCATCAACCCCATCAGATTTCCAGCGGGTCCGGGCATGCCTCCTTGGCTCTTGAAGGCTTTGAGCATGTTGTCTACGAGGTTGTAGTCTTCATCTAAAATCTCTTCTACGTCCGAGCCTTCGTCAGGTGGGTAGCCAACTGTGGCCTTGGCCTTGCCTTTGGCACTTGCAGTCATGGGGCGTTTCGTCATTTTGGATTTCTTCGAGACGTCTGCATCGCCACTGCGGTTCAGTGCGCCATGGCTGAAGAGCTCTGCTTCCATCATCTTGGACAGCTTTTCAATCTCCTGGTCTTCTTCTTTGTCCTCCTCCTCGGCGCGGGCAAGTTCGCGGGCCTCGTCCGTGAGGATAGCTTTTTCGGCTGCCGACAGGGTCATGAAATTTTCAAAGGCCTTCTCATACTCGGCAAACTCAGCATCAGCGGCTGCGTCATCGTCGTCGTCGTCGTCTCCAGCGCTGTCGCTACCCGCACTGTTTTCTCTGCTCTCCTCGTCGCTGTCTTCTGGGTCTTCCCAGCCCCTCTTCTCAGTGTCGGAATCATTGTCGCGGTCCATGGGGTCTGCGCTCGCAGCACCATCGGGGCCTGCACTGTCGTCCTCGATGAAGGACGCGAAACGCTCCACCATCTTGCGTAGAGTCGCCTGTGCGGCTTTGTCGCCAAAGCCGTCGCCAGCCAGTCCCGGCGCGCCTTTGCCGGCCAGTTCGCGCTCTAGATCGGCCAGGTCGATGTTCAGCCAGCTGGCGTCATCGTCGACTTGCGGCCACGCGGCGACCTCGTGGTCGGTGGGAAGGGCATCGTCGCCCGAGCGCAGGTCTTCGAGGAGCAGCTGCAGCTCGCGGGCCGCTTTCGAGTCGGCGTAGATGCCGTGCCGCACCAGCATTTCCATACCTGCCGCAAGCTTCAAGCCCAGCTCGGCCTTCTCGGCGGCCACCGACGGCACGTGGTCCTTGTGCTGGAGCAGTTCGTCGAGGGCATGCGCCCACGGTCCGGGCGGCGTCCATCGCTGGCCTTGCAGCTGGGCGTACAGGGCTTTGGTGAAGCGCACGCTGACCTGCACGAAGTCGGCGGGGGCAAAGGCCAAGGGGGCGCCCGACCGGGCGGGGTCGAGCAGCTTGAGCGCGGCGGGGTCGCGGAGGTAGAAGGCCTCGATGGCGGGCGCGACGTACGACGGCTGCGCGTGCAGCATGTGTGCCACGCTCCGGGGCAGCGGCAGCGTGGCGTGGTGCTGGTTCTCGGCGATGGCGGCGGGGTAGCGGCCGAGGCGGTGGAAGGCCTCGCGCTCGACGCGCGCGTAGTGCTGTGCGGCGGCAGGCGTGAGTGTGAGCGTGTCCAGCGCGGCTTCCAGGCCCAGCGGCGCGGGCTCTTCGTCGCTCCTGCTCGGCGCAATCACGAGCAGGCGGTGGCGGTTGATCCACACGCGGTTCTCGGCCACCTCGGGCGTCACCCAGCGGGGCAGCGCCTTTGCGGCTTCGATGAGGAGGAACTCGCCGTCGGTGTCGTAGATGCGGACCCACGCGTCCGGGAACTCGCTGCTCAGCTCGCGCAGGAGGAAGACGATGAGCCACTCGTCGGCCACGCTGTCGCCGTAGTTGGTCGCACCCTTGAGCAGCCAGCGGCCATGCTCGCGGCAGAGGTCGAGGCCGACGGCGCCGCGCTGCCAGATGTAGTCGCGCAGGAACCGCCGCTCGAGCCCGGCCAGGGCGCGCTGGAAGGCCTGCAGGCGCTCGCGCGTGTGGACCTGGGAGAGGCGGCTGTCGATGATGAAGACGGCGTACTCGGCCGTGTCCTGGGGCAGCCGGCGGGGGAAGCCAGGGAAGCCGGCGAAACCCTCCTCGCCAAACCACTTGAGGTTGTCGTCCTGGGGGAGCGTGTCCATGGCGGGCATCATCAGCGGCTTCGCTGGCCGTCCGTCCTCCGTCTTCCGCGCTGCTCAGGACAATCGAGCGGCCGCGCCTTCTCCATGCGGGCGCTGTGGGCAGGTGGGGGTGGGCGGTGGGCGGTGGAGGAAGCGGCGATGGCGCTGGCGCTGGCAATGGCGATGGTGATGGTGATGGCAATGGCGATGGCAATGGCGATGGCGATGGCTCCCCGGCGAGTCTTGCCGCACGTGAGTTCGTTCCTGCCGCCGTTGGGGCGGGGCCTAGCGCGACGCTAGTGCACGAGCCACACAACGCGCTGCAGGTGCGCATGTTTTGACAACACGGCCGCTTCCTCCCACGCTGCACTGCATCTCGCTGCCTTCTGCTCCACCCACGGCGCCCTGGGCTCTGCCTCCTCTCCGACCTCCTCTCCGACTTCCTCTCCGACCTCCTCTCCGACCTCCTCTCCGGCCTCCTCTCCTGCCTCCAAGCCGCATTCCCTCTTCGTCCCATTCTTCGCTGCATGGTTGCTGGCCAGCGCGTCGTGCAGCAATGGCCCACTTTCTCGACTCGCCGGCCACCGTGGCTGACTCCACACGGCACATGGACCACACCGACGTCGACTTCACCAACACCACATCGTTCCAGGAGCCCGAGGGCCGCGACAGCCTGTTCAAGCAGATGCGCGGCGCGCGGCAGCCGGCCTCGACACCACGCAACCCCCTCGCCGCGCTGCGCAATGCCAATGCCCGCAACGAGTTCACACCCATGCTCAAGAGCGCGACGGCCAACCGCACCAAGCAGGTCAGCGGCCTGCTGAACGGCACCCTGGCCACGCCGGCCGCCATGAAGCCCGGCTTCCGCCTGAGCAACACGCCGCTGCCCGAGGCGAGCACCTTCGACGCCATGAACTCGAGTGCCATGAGCGCCTCCATCGACGAGCGTACGCCCATGCCCGAAGCCGCGAGCTCGAGCGCACTCAGCACCCCGCATGCACTGCCCCGGCGGCGCGACGGCGAGGTCGATCTGGGCAACGGCAACGTGTTGACGTTGCGCGAGCAGGAGGCGGTGAGTACCTGCCGCGCATGTCTCTGAGCATTGGTGACTAACAGGCCCCTCACAGCGACTTGCCGAGATTGACAAGGAGAACTTCGGCCTCAAGCTAAAGATCCACTTCCTCGAAGAGAATCTCCAGAAGGCGGGCCCCGAATCCAATGCAACGGCCCTGAAAGAGAACATTACCCTGAAGACAGAGAAGGTGATGATGCTACGCGAAATCAAAGGGTACAGCAAGGATATGAAGTCCGCCACGAGGGAGCTGGACAGCTACAAGCAACAGCTACGGGAATATGCCGAGAAGGTGAAGCGACGGCACGCCGACGAGGGCATGCGCGAAGAAATGGAAGACCTCCGCCGCGTCGCCGAAGATCGCGCCAACGAGGTCGACGACCTGAAAGCCGAACTCGAAGAGGTGCGCCGCGACCGAGACGACCAGGCCAACGAGGACTTGCACGAGGAACTGGACGAGCTCCGCCGCCTCGCCGAAGAGCGTGCCGACGAGATTGACCAGCTGAAAGCCGAGCTTGAAGATGTGCGCTGCGACCGAGACGACCGGGCCGACGAGGAAATGGACGAGCTTCGCCACCTTGCCGAACAACGCGCCGCCGAGATTAACGGGCTGAAAGCCAAGCTGGAAGAGGTGCGCCACGACCGAGACGACAGGGCCGACGAGGAAATGGACGAGCTCCGCCGCCTTGCTGAACAACGCGCCACCGAGATTGACGAGCTTCACGCCAAACTCGACCATGTACGTGATGACCAAGACGAAATGGAGGCTTTGCGCCAACTGGCCGAGGAACGCGGCGCCCAGTTGCAGGAGGTGCGCGATGCTCAGAAGGAAATGGACGAACTACGTCAGCTGTTAGAAAAGCGCGCGGCTGATGTGAAGGCCCTCGAGGAAGAGCTCGAGGAATACGAACGAGCTGTGGAGAAGCACGCAGCGGAGCTCGATCAAGCCCGCAACAGTCAGGACGAGGTGAGGGAGCTCCACAGGCTCGTCGAAGACCGGGCAGCTGAGCTCAAAGGTCGGGACGCCAGAGTTGCGGAGCTTGCCGCCGAAATACAAGAGCTGCATCAAGTCCGCCACCTAGCTGAAGAACGCACTGCCAAGGTCGAAGAACTTGAACGGCGAATCGAGGAGAGCCGCTATACCCAGAGGAAGTTAGAGGAAGTCCAACGCCTGGCCGCTAGCCGCCTGGCCGAAGTGGAAACGCTTGAAGCCAGGCTTGATAAAGGGCACAATGCCGAGGACGAGGTAATAGAGCTTCGGGAACAAGTCAAGCTACTCAAACGAGAGCTAGACGAAAGTGAGAGGCGTTGGAAAACGTCCGCCGAAGCCCTCCGCGGTTCCAATCATGGTCTTACCCAGCAGCTCCAGGCCGCGGAAGAGCAGGTCAATACGCTGCGTCCTCGAATGGCGGAGCTTGAAGCCCAGAACCAAGAGCTGGAAGACGAAGTTGCAGTGATCCAGGAAGAAGTCGAACAAGCAGCGCAGCTCTCCGAAAAGCTGTCCAGAGACTCGTATATGTACCAGGCACAAATGGCGGAGCTTAACACAGAACTCAATGCCTCCCGAACCACTGTCTTGGGTCTCCAGAAGCAGATTAGAGGCATACCGGACCGACTCCAGTCCACGCGGGAAGAATTGGAGCAGAAAGACATTCGACACCAGAAGGAGTTGCGGGGTATGACCAAGCTCATTCAATATCTCCGCGCTTCTTGTTATCGGTCCGAACATTTCAGAGAAAGCCTCGCCCATCAGAAGGGTTTCTTTCTGATGCAAATTGACCAATTTTCCCAATGGTATGTTCATTCCCCTGCTGCATTCTGTATTGCGTATGTGCTAATTGTACAAAGTAATCGCCACGATCTCAGCCTCATAGAAGATATGGGTATCAAGCCAGATCATTCAGTCTATCGGCGGAAAGTGACATTCAAGGTTGCGGCACTTGCTGTGAGAGCCACTATGCGCATGGGCCGGATGAGTCAGAACTGGGCAGTGAATAAGAAGATCAGGAAAGATTTAGATACAAAGCTCCAAGGCAGGCATCGGTTTGTATCATAGCATGCCAAGGTGACGGGAAGAAGAAGGTCAGATCGCACAGAGGACTGTATGTCTTTTTGCCAGTATTGATGAACTCTCGGGAACCTGGTACTATTAATTGAATTCCATTCGCGACTTTACTCTGTTCTTATATGTCCGACCTTGGGCATAAGGCTCTAGTGTGGAAGACAGTGTTTATTGAATGGGTACTTGCGTTCGATCCTGACCCAGGGTTGTCACGCTGCTACCCATGTCCAATTACTGAACATGATGCACTGAGATTACCAGAAGTTGAAGGAGAGGGGTTCCCTTTTCCTTTCAACTTCCGGCTGCTTTCAGATTGTAATGGCAGATAACCCCCGCACCGTAACAATTGATGATGGACCTTCGCCCTGGCCCTGTTGAACCCACTTCACCCGCATCCATGTCCACTTCCACAAGTTGGAGGCCTTGAACCTTTAGGAAACAAGGCTGCCAGGTTGCCTCGTCTGACTGCAGGTTGTAGCGTAGCTTGAAATCCTGTCCGTTCGGACACTCCACATCATAATCCTCGTCATAATGGAGTCGAAGGTAAGATTCCACCGAATACCCATCCGAATCATAGTGTTCACGGCGGCTTTTTGTCGACTTCTTCAGCATTTTATCAACAATCTCTTCTGTAACCGTGGTATAAGTTCGAAGTAAAGGCCATCTTGAACTCCAGCTAATTCGAACGCTGTCCAGGCCGCGGATCGAAAGCAAAGGCCCAAGCCAGGTTGGTATTTCAACGTCTCGAAGCCGGTCAAACTGTACAATCTTTTCTACCGTGGCAGCCCAGTAGTGGTTGCCAAAGTGCCAACCAGCATGTCCAGAATCGATACTGAGCCCAAGATGGCGAAGATGCATGCTTGGGGAGGCAAGCATGGAGCATAGTGGCTCATAGTAATCGTACGCGTACCGTAGTCTCAATGTGCTCTGCGTATGTCCGCTAGAGGGCACGTATGCATCACTTTGTTCTGGTACCTCGCACTCGTCCTCCATCATGGACATCTCAATCGTAGAAATGAGCGACCGGGATCCAGGTGAACGGTCTTTGAGAAATTGTAGTGCCGTTGGAATCTGGAAATCGCCAACGAGTCGGAAAACATTCTTCGCGTAGAACGTTTCGCGAGCCTCATGGTATATTTGCTTGCACACCAGCATAGCTTGGAGTGGGAGGTGTGGGACGCCGCCACTATCCTCGGGAATGAGCTGGTACGTCATATCTAATTGTTGGTCGCGACTTGAAAGTGTCCACCACTCTTCTATGCCCTGCAGATCTAATGCGGGTTCCGGAACGGGCCAGGTTGAGCGGAGATGGAGCGGGGATCTCAACATGTATAGAGGAGGCCATTCTGTGCGGCGTAATGGTAGATCCTCGCCGGAGTGGACGCCCTCAGCCAAGGCGCACTCGATGCCGATAGTACTGCGAACGAACAGAAGCCTGTACACCAGGTCGCGGATTTCGCGGGGCAGCAGAAGCAGCTGGGGAGCTTGTTTGGGATTCATCGTGCTTTGAATATCTGGCTACTCAGGTATATATAGGAATTGATACCGTGCAAGCCTGGAGCCTGTGGGTAAGAGGTCGATACCGTTGGGGTGAGAGAGTGGTATGGACGCCTAGGTACCAGTGAGTCAAGCTCTTTCAGCGGAACATCGCCGCAGTCACGTGGCATAAACGTCCACGTCGCGGTTTTGCCTGTGCATCTAAAGAACGGGATTGGTAGATATATCCAGGGAGTACTTAGGTGTTCTTGCTTGCAAGGGCATAACAGCACAGAACTTGTGTCTGTCACGTGGAATGTGTTATTTTAAAGAAGCAAGTGATCGTCAGTACCTAGGGAGGTAACTGGACAGATGAGCGTGTATTTCCTCCTTCAAGAACCAGCACCGGATCCAAATTTACGTAAAAGGCGTAAAAGCCATCAGCCAACCCTATAAGGTCGAGATCTTTGGTTGCCTAAGCGCACTCATGGGACGGAAATCATTCTATTGTAATTCAATACGTGTCCAGTACTAGCAAGACATATATGTACAGTATACATCATTATTCTGAGCGCTCGTGTACATGTTGCCGTATCAATTTTGAGTAGCATAAGTAGGTAGTTTAGCGTCCTAGATCCCTAATTTGCCATCATCAGGTCCATAGCCGATTCCATAAACCTACGAATGAGACAATGCAAGTGCTCCCCAGCACAATGAACAGCACTTGTGGTGAGGGTACTGGAAAGACATTGAGGGGTATCAGGGGTTGATGTCACGGTAGCTAGACTGGAAGACGCTACACGGACCGTTGTTGAATGGACGAGGGAAATCGCCAGAAGGCTGTAAGACAGAGTTTGATATGTTCTTATATGGTGCTCAACTCACGGGTGTTCGTCCTCCGTACTCTGATGAGCTTGTTCACAATGGTTGACTACCTTCATTATGAGCAGAAAAGGACAACCAAAAATGAGAACCGAAATCAAGATCAACACTTGCTATTGGCGTAAGAGCCATGAGAAGAGACACATCAACATGGACCACCTGGCCGAGAGTTGTTATCGTCGTTGAGAAAGCATGAGGTTTGCCTTCACGCCAGGATCAGATACTGTGCACATATATGGCAAAAGTTATGGAATTCGTTAGACAGAGCTAGTTCCTTGAGTTGCCTTCAGAACTGCGCCTTCTAATTGTCAGATGACTTTCTGATTGTTGCTGTCTTCATGTTAAGGGGGGTTGTGTAACACGTGTGGAAGCGTGAGGTCCAACTCCACTCTCCGAGCTAAAACACCCGATTCGCCAATGTCTGCCCCTCATGCGTCACTCTCATAATACCCCACCTGATGGTGGCCCTCCCCATCAGAATACGTACCTTGGTCTAAGGTATAGATTAGAAACGGGATCAAAAAACTTATCAAGCAACTCCATCGTCAGCTTAGCCTGACTCATCTTCGATGGTCTAGTGGTCATGATTTCCGCTTGTCAGTCGCTTCAATGCAACAACAAGCGCGGGAGGTCAGTTCTACTGGGTTCCAGCATATCCGAAGATTCTTCTAACGCCCAACAGACCGGGGTTCGAGTAAGTCCTGCCGGATCATGCTTAGTTACCACATCACTTACAATCAATAGTTCCCCGTCGGAGAGTTCAATTTCTTTTTTTTTCTTTTCCAAGCCCTCTGTTTCCAAGGACGTACCAGCAGACAGAGAGTGGCACCTTTTTACGTTTACGTCCCTTCTAATGTTACCTTCTCAATTCTATATACGCTTGTCATGTCTGCTGGGGCACGCCAAGCAATAATGTGGTTAGTCAAAGCTGTACAGAGTGTGTTAGAGGGCGTATCACCCAAGGTGACTAACACTTGGATAAAAGAATGCCATGAGGACTATTATTCAATGCTGCAACACTCGCAATCAAAATTACTATTGAGCTAGCCATCGCTATTAAGCATAGCTTTCCTTCACTCCCATATGGACTTGGCCAATCTCTCCAATTTTATTCTCGCCAGTGCCTCTGATAGGACAACAGAAGGTTACAAAAAACAACCCACACATGAATCCACCCCAGCTATTCCCATTCCTTATTTTCCAATTCAATTGTACACATGTTCGCCGTGTTCGGACTGCCCTCTTTTACTTCAACGGCTCCCCTTTACCGATGCAAATCCCCCACTCCTCCTCGCCCTCTGAACCTTGAGCAACTTCTTCGCCTTCCTCCTCTGCCAAACCATGAGATAGATTACGACAGTCAAAATGGCCGCGCCCGCCTGAGCCAGCCCAGCATACCAGCTCGCACTCTGAGTGTTGCAAAATTTATTGAAATCCACCTCATTTGCAAACTCCTTTTGAATCTTCTTGGCCGCAACGCTACACGTCCAGCCCCACAGATCATTCGGCTTCTCGCCCGTATCCTTCTCCGTGCGGTACAGAGACGCGGCAATGGTCCACACAATTACGTTCCCGATCATCACACACCAGGAAAATATTGTGGAGACGAGGGCGGCAGTATTCGCTTTTTCGACACCGGAGCAGAGATAGGCTACGATGATACCAAGGTTGAGGACGAGTGCGGTAGTGGCGACACCAAAGTACATGTATGTCGGCCATACTTTGGATTCGCGAGCCCATGCGGTGCGCGACTTGACGGTACCATCAGGCAGGGTGACGTCGTGGTAGATGTTTCGCGTTGTGAGGAATTTGTGCAGCGTTAGGGTAATGGGGACGAAGACGACAATGGAGATTATGAGTGCGAGCACGCGGGATATGAGGCGGAGACGACGGATGCGGGATTTGAGGAGCTATTCTCCAGTCAACATACTATTAAAGGGGAGGATGTAGTAACCATCATGAACATACCGCATCTTCCCTCTTTACCCGTTTGATCTCTTCCAGTTCATCCATCTTCTGTCCGTGTGCATCCATCTCATTGACCAAATGCAACGGTTTCAACGGCGACGAATGTCCTGACGGTGGATATCCTGGCGAGCGCATGCCCGGACTTGACAGTCCTGAAGAAAGCAGACGTTGGTGTTGTTGATCGTAATGGTCGTGACGAGAAGCAGGGGCGTAATATGCGTTGGCCGCCATTCCTCCCTTCGTCCTCTTTTCGTATGAATATCAAGCCCAAGGCTTTTATCAATCCCGTCTATAAATGAAGTACCCTAGTAGATCGCTGTGTCATGAGTCAAGTGTCCGGGACTGGAATTGTGAAAAGCTTAGCATTGGGCGATGGCGCGCACAAGCAAGCAAAAAACCAGCCACCGACCGTAAAGGAAAAGAAAGGAACAAGGAACGAGTTAGAACAGAACTAATAATTGGTGATGTCGGACACAGAGGGCGTTTTCCTTTCTTATTATACTCGCTGCACATGCACCCAGCTGATGAGTGATACTCACCGAGTTCGCTGTGCAGGTTCGTTTCCCCCTCAGCCCCTCCCCAAAACTCTGTAGTCCAAATCTTAAATTAATACGCTTGCCCAATACAAGGCTTGTTCTTCAGCCTCAGCCAGCGCCATACTCCCTCCCATCACATTTGGAGAAACGGCCTGGGCGAGGGCCGTGATTGTGGCTCGCAGCCAAGAGCCGATGTGTTTCCCCAAGCTGCTTAGTGGCTTGTGGCTTTGCACTTTTCTCGACGGTTTGATTGGAGGGGAGCGCGACGACAGGACGGACACTAAGTGCCTAGACTGGATTACTTGATGCGTGTCTATTTTGGGACGTCGTGAATTTAGACTCTGGGATTGTGCATACCTGATTAATGGCCTTGGACAGCTACGGCGAGCAGAGACATACATAGTAGTCGGCGCCCATAGATTAGAAACGAAGGAGCAATCAAATACGAGTGAGGCGTGGCAAAGGTGAGAGTGCAAAGTTTCCGGTATGAGCAGCAGCGAAGAGACTGAGACACGCTTATAGAGGAAGAGATATTATTATGCCGTGATGAAATATGGGTATCTTGAAAGCTTTGAGCCAAATGAACTCGTGGAAACCCTGCGGGGAAGCTGCGCAACGTCGAGTTTCGCCACATCGCCTGGCCGAGATGCACAGCTGCACGAGAAGACTGCACGAGAAGACTGCGCAGCTGCCATGGCTGACCACGGCTGGAGCGGTGTGCGGGTAGTTGGTTAGACAACAGGCTTACATAACCATGCACTTGCCGTCATACACCTCGCCATACTCATCAATCCCAGCCATCCTCTCGTTGTACTTTTGTTTCGCCTTGACCTCGTCGGGAAACCACTTCTTGAGGAATTCAGCCAGCGCAAGGTCCAGATTGTCTAAGAAGAGGGTCAGCCATATCCATGCCTGCTCCCGGTGGCAGGACATACCAGAGTTGGCATCCACAACCGTGGGCTCTCGACACAGCGGACACTTGTGCTGTTTCTCATTCTGCATGACGATCAGACAGCGTATGCAGAAGGTGTGTCCGCAGCGCAGCTTGACAGGCCGCCACTTGAGGTCCATGCACATGGGACAGCTGTAGTCGTCGATTTGGGGCACGTGGGCGAGAATCTGCGTGTTCACCTCGGCGCACACGGCTTTGGCAAGGTGTTCTGAAAACTCGGGGTATTCGATCTTTGCCGGGAAGCTGGCCTTTACCCCCAGCGCAGTTTGCTTGTCGAATTCTAGAGCAGTGTCAGCGGCTGGCGGCTGGATGGAAGAGGCCGTGGTGGAAGAGGCCGTGGTGGAGGAGGAGGAGGAGGAGGAGGAGGAGGCTTACTCTTCAAGATTTTCATCATGGCCATTCGATTGATCTCGCCAAACCGGAGCCCCTGGAGAATCTCGCGGTTGATGTTCATAAAGGTGTTCAGGGCCCGGACGTTCTCCGGTTTCTTCAGCTTGTCGACCAGGCCCGTGGACGCAATCTTGTTCGCAAACTCGTGGAAGCGCACCGTGGCTTTGTCGGCATCGTGGGCAGTGTGGTCCTGTTCTGTGGTTCCGAAGAAGATGCCGCTCTCCACGTACGCCTGGAAGATCTGGCGCCAGACGGCCAGGATCTTTCGGTTCGACCGATGGTCCGGGTCGGTGAGCTTGGCCACCTGCTTCCCCAGGGCTTCGATCTGCGTGTGCATGTCTCTCCTCTCTCTTGCCTGCAGGGCTTCCAGGCCGGACAGCTCGGCAGCGAGCTTGGCGAAGAATTCCGAGTCGGATGTCAGGGGAATCTCGACGGTTCGACATCCGGGGCGCTGGCGGGGGGCGCCGTTGCCGGGCCTGGGGACATGGCTGGGGACATGGTTGGGCACATGGCTAGGCACATGGTTGAGTACATGGCTGGGCACATGGCTGGGCACATGGCTGGGCACATGGCTGCTGGACGCCGTCGACGTGGTTTCGTGGCACGCGAGCGACTTGCGGTCGGCGTCGGGCTCCTCAAACACACGCCGATCCGATATGCCCGACTCGACAGCCAGCATCTGCAGCTTCTTCCGCGTGTCCTCGTCCAGCGTCGCGCTCAGCAGCTCGCCCGTAGCCTCGCTGACATGGAAGAGCAGCTTGGGATGGAAGGGCTTCCGCGCGGCGCGTCCGTGGGCGAGCGCGTCGGAACCAGGGCCGGGCTGTTCGGAAAGGATGTACTCAAACGGGCGCGGCTCGTCCTCGACGGCCGTCGCAGCGTTGTAGTCCTCGACGTGCTTGAGCAGCGCGCCCAGCGTGGTGGGCGTCAGGCCGACGGCGGCCAGCTCGGTCGTGAGGCGGTTGATGCATTTCTTGAGCTGCGAGTACGAGATGGCCGACTCGACCCAGGCCGGCGGGAAGCCCTCGTTCTTCAGCGTCTCCTTGAAGACGTGCCCAAACTTCATGCCGCCGCCTGTGGGGAGTGCAGAATCTGCACGTGGGCGTGGCGGGGTGCTGGATTGGTGGTGGGGGGCGGCGGGGGGCGGCGGGTGCTGGCGCGCGACAACGGCGGTTCGGGCGATCACAGAGGGGGGGTGGTCGTCGCAGGCAGGGCAGCGGGCAAGGGCAGCGAGCAAGAGCAAGGGCAGCGGTCCAACGGTCCAACACGGTCTTGTACTTGTAGCAGTGAACGGTGCACAGGGCTCAGGGCTCACGCAACGGGGGCGCAATGCTAACGGCATTCTTGTATCCAAGTAGGTGAGGAGGCATGGCGTCATGTGGCCCGCCCTTCACCGCGCGAAAAGCTAGACGGTCCACGATGCACACTCGCAGACTCTGAGGGCTTGCCGTCCGCCGCCTGGCCAATCACCACGCCGCCCTCCGTCACTCCGACTCATCGCACACACTTCGCCTTTTGCGCCTGCGCACCCATCCAACATACACGGCCATGGGCGCGCAGCAGTCCTCTGGAGGGGCAGCGGGCGGCGGCGCGGGGCCCCCGGCCGAGACCAAGACCAGCTACTATGCGCTGCTGGGCCTCGAGAGAGCCGCCACCGACGACGAGTAGGCCGCGCTCCCTCCCTCTTTCCCTCTTTCCCTCCCTCCCTGACGCCCGCGCAGGATCAAAAAGGCCTACCGCCGCAAGGCCCTCGAACACCACCCGGACCGCAACTATGGCAACGTCGAGCGCGCAACGCTGCTCTTCGCCGACGTGCAGGCCGCCTACGACGTGCTGTCGGACCCGCACGAGCGCGCGTGGTACGATGCGCACGAGGGCGACATGCTGCGCGGCGGCGCCGGCGACGGCCCCGCAGAGGACCGCTTCGAGAACAACGTGCGCGTCACCACGGCCGACGACCTCGCGCGCCTGATGGGCAAGTTCCGCAGCAACGTCGAGTTCACCGACGCGCCCACGGGCTTCTTTGGCTTCCTGCGCGACACGTTCGCGACGCTGGCGCACGAGGAAGAGCGCGCCGCCGACTGGGACGGCCACGCCCTGCCCGCCTACCCCACCTTTGGCCACCGCGACGACGGCTACGACGACGTGGTCAAGGCCTTCTACACGGGCTGGAGCGCCTTTGCAACCCGCAAGAGCTTCGCCTGGAAGGACCAGCACCGCCTGTCGGACGCGCCCGACCGCCGCATCCGGCGGCTGATGGAGAAGGAGAATCGGCGCTTCCGGGACGAGGGCATCCGCGAGTTCAACGACGCGGTGCGGACCCTGGTGGCTTTTGTGCGCAGACGTGATCCGCGCTACACACCCAACAAGCAGTCGGAGGAGGAGCGCGCCAAAGCGCAGCGCGACAAGGCGAGGGCCCAGGCAGCAAAGGCGCGCGCTGCACAGGCTGCACATGTCGAGGATGTCGTGCCAGATTGGGCAAAGGCGAGAGACGCCGACGAGGAGCAGCCGTCGTCCGAGGAAGAGATTGAAGAGGAGCACTACGAGTGTGTGGCCTGCAAGAAGACGTTCAAGAGCGAGAAGCAGTACGACGCGCACGAGCGGAGCAAGAAGCACCAAAAGGCCATCTACGCCCTGAGGAAGCAGATGCAACAGGACAATGCGCACTTGAACTTGGACGAGCATGTCGTGGCTGGTGGCAGCATCACGCCGATAGAGGGCGATTCTTCAGCCGAGGACGCAAGCGGTGGCGACCAAGCAGCCGATGGTGTTGCCGACGAGGTCGAACATCTCACCATGGAGGACCAAGACGACAACGACAACTCTGACTCTCACTCTCACTCTGACTCTCACTCTGATGAATCAACCCCGGCCACATCAAACACAGTCCCAGCAGCCCCCATGGATGTGCAAGCCGGTCAGGTGGAAGAGGAAACAGACAGTGACACCAATTCAGACTATGCCTCGCGCGACAACGTCGAGAGCCGCATCTCCGGATTCCCTTCCACTGCAGCATCCACTGCCACCATCATCGACGGCCATGGCCCACAGTCCAGAACTACAGCCCCTAAGCTCGGCAAGGCCGCCCAAAAGCGCGCGAAACGCGCCGCCAAAGAAACAGAACAGCAGCCCGATACGTCGAAATTTATATGTGTATCATGCAACGCCGAATTTCCTAGCAAAACACAGTTGTTTAAACATGTCAAGGATCTCCAACATGCTGCGCCCATCTCCGTCACCAAAGTGGCTGGCAGCGGAGGGAAGAAGGGGAAGAAGAAATGAGATGGTTGCAAGGTCGTGGGAGGTGTTGGGTTGAGCATAGCTGATTGCTTGCATGGCGGTGGCGCCTGGCAGCTGGAGAGCTGCTTTGTAACCGGGCGGCTTCTGGGAGACCGTTTGAAGACGAGTCAGGAGGCGACCATGGATCGGAGACTCGGAGAGAAGCATTCGGAGATGAGCTCAAAAGAGGGGTTCGAATAACTGCAGTTTTGCATAGCGTCTGGAGGCTTTGGCGTGCAAAGGATTGGGGGATGAACAATAGGCATCATTTCTTCCAAGGCGCATATGAGCATAGCATAGCATAGCATACCCTTCATACTTCACATCACATCATCTGAGAATTAGCCTCTATAGGGCGTCAAGGTATATTTCTGTGTCAGCGCGAGCATTTCTTGACTGCAAGTTGCTCATTTATGCCTCATCGCCCCCTAAGAGCAGCAAACTTGTATTTGGGACGTACAGTCCGTTAAAATAACCGAATCGATCTATCGTTGAAGGGGACAAGGTATACGAATGTCTTTCTAGTTTTGCTACTCTTCTGTTCTGAAACATCCTATGTAACGCTTATACTCTGCACTTCAGTTTTCTCGAACCCTAGACTTGCCCCCCAGGGCGTGTTTAAAACAGTCCACGTACTATTGAGATGGCCCTCCAAGCCAGGCATCTGGTACACCGATATCAAAACATTTGGCTTGGGACTTCGGACTTCGGCCCCATTCAATTATGTGGTAGTCCAAAATGTTGATACCACCAAAATCCCTAGCCATGAGTTGCTGGGGTATTAGACAACGGAAAAATTGCTAACAAGAGTCTCTGGGGTTGGGGTCTTGTGGAAAGGTCTTTAATAAGGATTGAAGAGTGCCGTTGGTATGAAGGTGAAGGAGTGGAGAGGATCTGAAGATTTGATAGAGTTTGACCTTGAAAAGCAGGACCTGTCCCATCTACGTTAAAGGCCTGCAATTGTCAGTATCAATTTGTTCCTTCTTTTATGAGGTTGCTGTTGTTGGCGAGGAGTTTAATGGGGTGTAACATGCATGATAGCTTTTAGTGCTTTGGGTTTCTGGCCATGGAATACTCTAGGTTGTTGACTTGTACCGGCCATTGCCCTTCACTTAAGCCCTACTTGATCCCATGGGACCTCAGAGTTGCAATGCATGAGGGGTTAGTTTTTCTCTTATATCTAACTAAATCATGGTCTTCCACAGCTACGATATCCCATGGAGTCCGGGGCTACTTGAAAGCAGTGGTCTGCACTAGATGGAGCACAAGATATCTCGCTCCTTGCCTTATCTCGATCTATAGACACAAGCGACCTTCACACGCTTACTCGCTCCCTTGGCCTAAATCGATTATTGGCCATAGGTAGCGGTTCGCCCAAGCAAGTTGGGAAATCACCACAATTCAGTGCTTGATTGTTTGTCGTGACCAAGTGCCACCGACGCCCGACTTGAAGACCTTGCATAATCCAAAGTCCTCGAAGGGTGATGGGCTAATGTAGCAGAGGAGACTTCAGTACTTTGGAGGCGATCATTTAACAATAGGGAGGAGCGATGATAAAAGAAGAGTGAGGTAACTTTGGAATAAGGGGTGGGAGGGAATGCAGTTAGCGTGGGTGGATGCGGTACTGAGACGAGGTGGCTGCTCACTCATGTAGGAGGCATGGTGGAAGTGGAGTGGTGGAATGTACTATCCCTCTCCCTAACCGAGAAGGGATCTAGACGTGCTGCACGGGCTATTGGAAGTCATGGCCGACCCAAAAGTACGCGCGTACTCATGCACCAAAGAGGGAGACTGTGCTAACAAGAGCGGCATAGGTATTACAACTGACAAGAGGCAAAATAGGTTCGTTCAAGGTGACCATGTGCACCATAGATGGGGAACAGCAAAAGGGAAACAGAAGAAGAAACTACAATTAATCACTCCACCTAACAAAGTATCAAGAGGTATGAACGCCAATTAAATGCCCCAAAGAATATCCTATTCACAAGAAACAGGGAGCCACGTAGGCTCAACCCTCCCAATTCACCCGCGCCCAGATTTGGATATCAATCTCTAAGGGTTTTTTTTTCGTGCCATGTACAAACGAAATCTGCTCTCCTCTGCTCCATTCCAAACATACATGTACACCATACAGCCACCAAAACCAACCGTAAACGATCCAAGCAACCCCCTCCTTTCTCATTACCACTTAATCCGACTTCTCAACGTAGAGGGCATTGCCCTCCTCATCCACATACTGAATGAAGGTCTCGCTAAGGCAGTAGCCGTTCTCCGCATCGGGTGCCTTCCAGGGGTATGGCATAGACCCAGTTGGGTATGGCGCGCTAGTCTCATATGGGCTGGTTGGCATGTGGGGCTTTCCACTCTCTTCGGGACCCTCGGGGTACTCGCTGTAGTCGGGCGAGTCTGGGTTGCTGGGCGTGGGAGTGTAGTCGTACGGCTGGGGAGTGTACTTGTAGGGCTTCCCGGCAGGCTTGTTCTCGGTGGCTTCAGGAAGCACAACATACTTTTCAGGAACGGGAAGATCCTCGTCGCTGTTCGCAGGGGTGACGGGGCAGGCCTTGACGTAGATGTGGAGATCGGGAAGCGACTCAGCGGCCAGCTCAACGCCACCGGGTCCGATGATTTTGTACTGGAGGTGGTTCTTGAGATAGGGCTCGACCTCGTCGGGGTGGAGAGAATTGAGTTCGCCATATGCTTCCTTGCCCTGAAGAGCAGTGGTAAGAGGAAGGCAGCCCTCGGTAAGGACGGGGTAGGAGTCGTTGCCACCCATGTGGCCGCCCGAGTGACCGGTGACACCGTACATGCCAACGTAGTTGGGGTCGAGGGTGAAGTCATAGTCCGAAGTACCGTTGGTAGAGGGGCTCGTTGAGTTTGTCGGGTATGGGACCGTGGAGTTGGCAGGATACGGGACCGTGGTGTTGGTCGAATTGCTCGGGCTGCCGAGGAAGCAGTGGACCGAGTATGAACCTGCGAGGGCGTACTTGTTGGCTACGATGGAGAGGACGACATTGTAGTCGCCTTTCTTGAACTTGCGGCCCTCGTACTGTCCACTGGCAATGTCACGCTTGTTAACGGGACCGGCATTGGGAGCGTACAGGCGGTTGATGGTGGAGCGGACACCGGCGGCAGTGGGGTTTCCGGCATTTTCAGGGTAGACGTAGTTGAAGACCTGGGTGCGCTTGACATCATTGGACGTGTAGAAGTCGCCGTCGGTGTTCTTGGTAAAGGGCTTCAGGGGAGAGTTTGCGTTCTTGGACTCTCCGACGTTCCACTGCGCCATGGGACGGTTAATGTTGCCGGTTGTCACCCAGGTGTTGGGAGACAAGACTTGATACATGGCAAGAAGACGATCGACATTGCTGGCTCGGTCAGAGGGGAAATCTGGAAGAGGGGGAGGGGGAGGGGCCTGGCACTTACGTGTGATGGAGCCAGAAGATGGGATCGAAGGACGAATAGTCCAGATAGTACATGTGGCCGCCGGACTCGCCGCCGGCAGTCACGTGGACAGCATCGTGGACAGACTCGAAGCTGTCGGGGTTGTTTCCGTTCTGGGAGGTGCGCACACCAATGGCAGACGTGGACACGGAACCCCACGACGCGCCGCTGCCAGCCGCCATGAAGAGGCCGTACACGCGGTCACGGAGCGAGGTGCGCATGCTGGTGAAGCGCGTGTTCACCTCGTTGTTGTTGCTGCGCGTCGGGTTGGAGATGGGGCGACGCAGGGTCGAGGGGAAGTTGTTCCAGGGGCCACCTTCCATCTCGGCGGGCATCGAGTTGCCCCACTTGTACGAGTAGAGCGGGTTGGGGATGGACACCTGGCCCTGCGGCTTGGTGACGGTGACATACTGGTCGCGCATGGTGGTGGGCACCACGGGCTGGCCGTTGGCAGGCGTCTGGGCCCAGTCCCAGTAGGGCATGCGGAGGCCCTGGGCGGCGTTCTTCCACCGCTGCTGCTGGCTGGCGGGGAAGGTCGGGATGATCTCCCACAGCGACTGGTACCAGGCCTGCTCGAAGATGGCCAGATACGGGCGGTGCCAGGAGCCGAACAGCGTCTGGGCGTGGGGGCAGTAGCCGTTGCGGTTCACCAGGGCCGTGTTGGCGGGGTTCCACGAGATGTACGGCTTGCCGTGGATGCCTGGGTGAATGGTTAGCTCACGTGCCGTCACGGACGTCGCGCGCCGCTACGCACCCGCAATCTGGTAGTACGACAGCCGGTCCGAGTGCGACTTGGCCTGGAAGCGCTCCATGCCGAGCAGGTACAGATTCCACTGGTCGGCGTTCTTCTTCAGCTCGCGGATTTCCTTGCGCGTGCCCAGCCCCGACCACATGGTCGGCACGCCCATGATCCAGACGTTGTTGGCGCGCTTCTGGAGCTCCCGCCTCGTCTCCTCGAGGTGTGCGGCCATGGCCTTGTCGTTGCGGGCGACGGGCTGCACGTCGTGGTGGGCCGCATGCTGGTGGTGGTGGGCCGCGACCGAGGCCTGGACGAGCAGCACCACGGCGAAGAGCAGGCTCAGCAGGCCGCCCGGCTTGCTGAAGTGGGCCATGTCGGCGAAAGAGCGGGAATGGGATATGCTGTGAAGGACGGGACAGGCCAAAGCCAAACGGAGAGCGTTGCGCGAAAGAGCGTGGGGACTGGGAAAGCTCCGCAGTCGGAAAGGCAGCGGGCAGGAAACAGGAAACAGAAAAAAGAGACTCGTGGACGAGACCTCGAAGACGTCAAGCACAACGATGGAAGTGCGAGGGTTGGCGGTCTTTTGACAGGGGCGGCGCGCGGCACCATATACCTGCGCTATTTTGGGGCTTGCTGCATTGCGACTGGGCTGGCTCTGCACCAGCGCTTTTGGACAGCAGCCAGTGGGTTCGGCGCTGATGGCGCATCGTATTCGTGGCTTCGCAGCGACGGCGCGGGCGGCTGATTGGGTGCTGCTGGCGACGGCGCGCCCCTGTTGCGCCCAAACGGGCGACAGCACGGATCGCCAGCACGGATCGCCCACAGCGTGCCCCTGATGTAACCACATCGATCGCGACACCCTGGCGGCCACGGTCTGCTCGCGTTGCTGATTTGGGGCCGCTCATGCCAGCGACAGCCCATCCGCCGGCCGCTGGGCCCCGCGCTCTGTGTCTCCCCGGAACTCACACCGCAGCCGTGAACCTTCGAATACCACCCCCCCCCACAGGACCCTCTGCGCTGGCTCTCAGTGCCGCCGACCACGACACGGCGGCTTGTCCACTCGGCGGCTTGTCCAGGCGGCAAGCCACTCACCGGCAGGCCACTCACCAGCAGCCCGCTGGACGCTGATGTGCGGGCGGACTCCGCAGCCGTCAGCTTCGGAAAACTTTGATTGCAGGAAGGCTGAGGCCCACGGCCGTGTTTGTGATGCCGAGTCTGGCAGAGTCTGGCAGAGACCGCGTGAATCTTCTCTCCTTGAACTCTGCTGTACCGCCAATCCCCTGCCCTTGGTTTCATGTCCCCGTCGGAGCCGTTGCCCAAGGAGAGCCGTGTCGGAAGCTTCCCCAGCAGCACATGTTTGCCTGCAGCGTGGCTTCTGTGCGACTATCCCCATCCTCCTCGTCCTCCGCGCTCTGCATGTTTCAAAACACCATGCATGTGCCTGTGCGGTGCAGTCGGGTCTCGGCACGCTCTGCCAACATGTATCTTCACTCTATCCGCCGGCCGCCCTACCACGGTTGACTTCTTCTGAGGACAGATCCATCGTCGACGGCCTCTAGAGAAACCTTGCTAGTTGGCGGCTTCGATGTTGGCGTGACGAACAAGGCAATTCCTAAGCTGCGACGCCGAAAATGACCATAGATAGACGTGTCCCCTACAGACAGTGCACTCCAGCTCGCTCCAACGTCATCAGCCACATCTACACCCCCAGCGATAGATTCGGGATGCCGTGCCTGATAAGTTCTTGGTGCTGTGCGCTTCAGCATCTGACTCCTAGGAAGTGTGCACCATGTAGGTCACCACCAGGCCGGTCAGCCCACTCACTCGCCAGAGTAAGAGCGGGGGGTTTGTAGCCCATAATCCCAGATGTACACAGCCATGTTGCTCAGACTCAGATCTTGTAGGCTTGTCCGTTTTTCCTTTCGTGCATGTTGCTATTTGCCCAAAGTGCTAAACCCTGGCGCCTGCACTTTTTCGTATTTTCAGGCACGTCGTTCTGTTGATACGTTCGCATTGTCTCAGCATCTGGAATCCTCATCTCCCAGACCCTGGCCCTCTCCAACGGCACGAATCCTCCGCAAGTTTTATCGGGCCTTGCTTGAATATGTGTCTCAGGCTCGTAATATGAATGTCAACAGGTGGTGCCATTCACTAACAACCTCACCTCGTCCTCTGGCTCCTTCACTCCCGTACATGGAATATTTCTCATCCCAGCCCTACCGAACGAACACCTACCATTCCCAACACTGCAAATTACATATACATCTTCAGCTCTGGCGCATCATCCCTCCATGGTATTACTCTTCTTGGCACTAAGAAGCCAGCAGTCGTCAATTGGAGCTTCGTCTTACTGGGACCCTCAGGGCGACTATCCTGGGGCCAACCACGACACTGATTCTTCTGAAGACACCTCTTCACTTCTTCGTAAGACGGCAATCAAGCCTATATGGCCATTCGCTCAGAAGCAGGCTCTTGAGTTCCCCTCCGAGTCTTAAACTCCCAAATTTTGTCCAACACGTAGTGGGTATTCGGTTGGACGAACGGGATCAACACATCACGGTTCTCGAAAACACTGATCCCCTCACGAATCGGCGACTAATTCATGCCCGAGTTTCGAAAGAACGGTCAACTTACCAACCCGTACGAAGTACCGAGTATTGAAGCTTGATCTCATCTTGCTTTTCGCACGAGACAACAATCCATTATATTTCACTCTGCTAGAATCTATATCAATTAGTGGTGCTAAGCCAGACTCGATCAACTGTTGGGCCCGAGATATTCCTTAGCCAAGACAAATCAAATCCAGGCCCTGAGAATAAGCTTCATACCGAGTATACTTATCCAGTCTCTACCAATAATACTTCGTTTCTTCTTCAACGGATTCAAACTATGCACATCAACACCGGCTGCTCGCACCACTTTTCTCCTTGACCCTGAACGCCCCTCCTACTCAGCCCTTCCCTCTCCCAATACCCAAATACGTAATACGCCCAATGTGAACCCACCTCATTCCCACATCACTCGTGTTGCCGCCCCAGACCCATGATCGGCCGTTGCTTTTGCTTTTCTCCTGCTGCAATTTCGGCTATTTTCTTGCCCGCCCTTTAGCTGAATAAGGAAATGCTCGTATATATGCGCCACCTTCCGCTCGGCTGAACTTTACTTTGTGTGATTCTGATCTGTGAAATCTGCACTGATAATGGCACGCTGGGAGAGAGAATTATGGATACGTATTTGGATGGAGCTGTTGTACGCCATAGACCGAACCATGTGCGTTCAACTTTATGAAGATTCCTTGCCCGTGCGTTTGTAATGCGATGCCTTCGCTTTGAGAATCGGTGCACATGTGCCTCGAAACGTTGCTATCATTCCCCGTGCCTTGACCTATCCCACAAAACCTATGCTAAGCTAACCTACATTCCATCCTCTTGAATGTCATTGCTCAACCGTCCAAGTGTGCGAACTTGAACTCCTTCCCTCCTATACCCTAAACTCATCTTCCAGCTACTAGAGCTTCAAGGTACACAATCCCACACTTCCACCCCACACCCTTGGATGATAGTCCCACCACCCCAACCCCGTGAAGTCCAAACGCCTCGCTGAAAGAGAAGCACGACTCCATAAGAATATTCAGATCCTGATGCAACAGTCCAGTTGCAGTAGTCATAGACAGACTAAAGAGGGATGACAGATGATGGCAATGGGTATATGTGCTCTGATGTCCTAGAAAAGTGATGAAACGAAACACTGAAAGATTGCATTTGCGACATGCATGTCGAAAGATTCACTGGAAGGCTCCTCGGATCTTGGCGTACAGCTCAGTATCCAAGAAATTGTAGTGCGGATTCGAGAAGCAGAAGGGTGATCGGAGCAGGGTTTCGGCGGTGGGACGCTCAGCAGGGTCACTGCGATTAGTTAGCTTGTGTCACAACATGAGTTGCAAGAGGGGAGTGACTCACATGGTGAAGCAGTCATACATGAAGCTCAGACCTTCGACCCCGATAACTCTCGAGACATCCTCTGGAATGGGCGGCGCTTGGTTCAAACTACCCAACTTGTAGATTGCACCGATCGCTTCTTCCTTTGACCATGGTCGTCGACCGGCGAACATTTCCAAGACAACGCAGCCGAGCGACCAGATGTCAACTTTCGCAGAGTAACCCTGCCCTTGCGAACGAATGACTTCGGGTGCCATCCAGAACACGGATCCTTGCATGCTGTTTGTGATGTCGTTGCCATAGATGTTGTCACTCTTCTTCGAGATACCGAAATCGGAGATCTTGCAAGTGCCATCAAGATCCAGGAGAATGTTGTCGGCTTTGAGGTCGCGATGCAAGATGCCTTCCCTATGCAGGTATGCCAGGCCACCCAGGGTTTGCCTCGTCAGTGAGCTTACGACGGACTCCTCAAACTTGCCATGTTTGCGAAGACAAGACCCAACGGAGCCACCGGAGATGTATTCGAGGAAGATGGAGATGCTGTAATCCTTGCGTTCGCACCCTAGATATTGTACAATGTTGGGATGATCTAGAAATTGCATGGTCTCGATCTCGCTGTCCAAACTTTTCACCAGCTCCTTCATCTTGTCCTTATCTTGGCCTGCTGCTTTGGTATTGACCTCGACTTGCTTGACGGCGATCAGCTCACCGGTTGTGATATTCATACCGAGGTACACTCGACCAAATGTGCCCTTGCCGATGAGTTGACCCTTCATCCATTTGAAGGTTTGCTGGCGCTGTGGAGGTAGATGGTCTTGTGGAATTGTCTCAAGCTGGATCAACCTAGAACCTCGGGGCGGCTTGACTTGTTCGATCTTCGCGTGAAACATCTTTGTCGACTTCCTTCGAACGATGTCACCACCTCCGCGGAGAGTGGCAACCCGAGATGGTCCTGCGGCAACATTTCCAAGCGGTGGTTTGTCAAGGGGCTGGTATTGTGATTTCACCACTTCACGAATAGATTTGGTGCGTCCTAGGCCTACACCGGACTTTCTCATATTGCGCTGAGCGATCGATTGTAGCCCCACACCACCCCGTGTGAAATTCGGACCAACTGTGCCAGCATCGTCATAAGAAGACATGGAAGTCATGGAAGATCGTGAATCCTTGGAGAGTTCACTTGTTACGTCAGACGTGGCGCCGTCCGTGTCTGCGAAGTCTTCTTCCAGCATCGGCTGATCAAGATTGACATTCGGGAAGAACTCGTCAAGATGCTCTACGAGTGCTTCGGCAGGCGGACGATTGGCCCACAGATCGCTTGCAAATGATTCGCGACGCATGAACCGGCTGTTGTCATCTGGTGAGTCGGTCCACGTTGCTGAAGCAGCTGACTCTGGGTGATAATCACTTGGTTGTGAGTTTCTTGTTTCTTCGGTCGTCGCACTGTGCTCTGTAGATTGATTTGCGACCTTGTCTAGCGAATTTTTCGACCGGGAGGTTTTGAGGGTGAGATTAGGTCGTTGGTTACGAGAGTTGCTCCGAGAGGCTGAGCTTTCTTGGATAGGAGTCGCGGGGCCTGCCTTTGCGAGGGGTTTTGCGAAGAGACCGTCGTCGGAATCCTCGTCGGAGTCAACAGGAGCCAGCATTGGCGACTTTGAGTGGAACGACACTCTGGCCTCTTCAAAGTCAAGGGTCGGGCCATAGACAGAAACTCTGGATGACTCTCGGGAGAGTGATGGGGGTCGTTCGGAACGAGGGCTGAGTTCGGGAGTCCTGCTTCTCGGCATCTCTCCGTCTTTAATCTTGGTGATGGCGATGTGTGTTGCTGATGGCATCCTGAGCGTTAGGTTGGGCTTGTCCAGTGACAGCCCCTCTGGTTCATCTTCCTCGTAGTTAGGTATCATGAATGGTATATTGCCCTTGCTCATAGTGAAAGAACCAGGACTTCGGGGCGACCCACCTGGACTATTCCGACCTGAGCCAGACGACCCAAATCCATTCTCCTGCAGAACCCTCTGTGATGGGCGAACATGGTCTGAAGACTCGTCTTTCGGTGGCACCTTTGGCGGTGCCTTGTTCGCTGCTCCGACCAAACCACCAACATTGCCCGCGCCGATGATGGCGGCGCCAATCGCTGATAAGCCAGTTGGGCCTTGAGGGATGGCTTTTCGTTTTGTATGTTCAGAAGACTCCGTCGAGCGCCTCCTCGCTTGCAAGTCATCACCGTCAGGCCAAGAGCCGCGGTCCTTTTTGTTCTTTGAGAGTGAGTTGGCTTTGAGCAGTGTGTTCGAGTCAGGCGGTGGGGGAGGAGGTTCCCGGAGCGGTACTAATTGCTTGCTCTTCCTTCGCTCATCAAAATGTCTCTTATTTTCCTCATATGGTGAGCCACGAGGATCGTCGAAATCGATGATCCCTGGACTTCTGAACGAAAAGTCGTTGTTCTTAGTGGATGTGGGGTCTGGTGAATCTCGCTTGAGTTTCTGTTGTCGGGCAGCTAGATAGGCATCCTGCTTGAGCTTTGCCTCTCGTTGGTGCTCTGCAGCAGCAGTCTCCAGCATTCTTCGGCGCTCTTCTTCCGGCATATCATCACCGACGGCCCATGAAGGTTCCGGTGCTCTTCCACTACCATTCAAACGCTCTGCCACGGCTTCCGGAGTTATTTCACCCTTTTCATTAGCCAGTCTTCGCAGACCTGCGCTCTTGTCAGGCACCAAAGTGGACTCCCCAGATTTGACATCAGGCGACTCTAATTGTGAATCTGCGTTGAGACGAGCATATGTAGCCTCGTCGATGGGCTTTCTGGAGGTAGTAGGGAATGAGATGTTCAACCCAGTAGCTGCAGGGGCGGATGAGGGAACCGTCAGATAGACCTTGAAGTCCCCAGATCGGTTACCCCATTGGGATCGTGCCTTCAGCAGCTTTGAATCCGAAAGCTCTTCGTTATGATCAACCTGGCCAGGGGACGTAAGGTGTAGCTGGAGGCCTGATACGTGTCCAAGCCCAAGTCCGTCGGCGATTGCTTGTCTTAGGGATGCCGCTGATGTGGTGTTGGACACATCGACCAGCCGATAGTTCCAGCCATCCGGAGTCACAAAAACGTACCTACGCTCTCCGTCCTTTGTGGCCGACCTCGCACGTCCATTCGAACGGGTTTCAGTGTCAGCCTGGGCTGATTTCCTGGAGGGAGGTCGTTCGTTCAGTGATGTTTCGCTGGAGTTCATGCCAGACTTTCCAAACACGGAGCCAACAGGGTGATGGCGGTGACTAGCTGGACTGGTGGGGGAATCAATGCTGGTATCATCGGGTGATGGATCATCTTTCTTCTTCTCTCTTCGCATGAATTTGGGCAGAAATCCCTTGTGGATTTCTTTTGCACTTGCTGGAATTTCGGCACTATCATGTCGCGTATCGTGCCGTGACATTCCTGTACCAGGCCTTGAGCCATCGTAACCGTTGCGCCGACTCTCGTTCCTACTTTCAGAGCGGCCCTCGAAAGATCGCCCTGACGGTGGCCCTGACGGTGGCCCAGAGCCGGTGACAGAGCCGGCTGTTGCAAATGTTGAAAGGTTTGATTCTGAGGAATTGCCACGGTGGTGGTTATAATATCGGGACCCAGACGTGCCCAGTGCGCCGTGGTCTCCGCCGTTCGTTGCGAGGCGCGCAGACTGCAGACCAGGGCTTTGTTGCGGGCTTCCCTGCTTCATTGCATCACGGTAGTTTGTCGCACCAAAGGAAGATGGCGTGAATTCGCCCGAAGCGTTGGGGCTGTGCTTCTTTGATGTCGATCCGAGGTCCCGTAAGATCTCTTTCGAATATGCACTCCGCCCAGTGGACTCATTGTAGTCTGGAGGTGGACCGAGGGCGGGAAGTGTGAAGTTCCGCTGCGTGGATATGCGCCGTGGGAGGGTGGTTTGAGGTGAGTTCAGGGGCATGTGTCGTCCAGGGCTGTCCTCTCCGCCTCCGGCTGTCGTTGGGGTGGAGCTGAAGTCCATCCTCGTGCCAAGATATGGGGAGTTTTCGAGAGTGCCGTCTGTGCCGGCGCTGGTCAAAGTCAAGCCAGTGTCTGTACGTTGCGGCATGCGGCCGGCCCCAGAGCTGCCAGTTTCTACAACAGAGCGAACCAGCCTACGCAGCTTTCGGCCCTCGTCCCGTTCGCGGTTCTGGTCCCACCCAGTTCCGCTTGCCGTGCATTGTTTTGCGAGCTGCGGGAAAATGACTTGGTGCATCATGGCCACGTTGCCCTTTCCGCCATGACCGCGTCCTATCTCGAGGAAACGTGAGCCATACAGATCGAGGGTGCGGAACGTCTCTTGCCAGTCACGAGAAAAGCCATTATTTGCAAGCCACACTTGCACGCGATCAGGTGGCCACTGCGCAGACGCATCGTGGGGCGAGATGGGGGTGGTGGTGCTCTCGGTGTGGCGGTATACACTGCCATGGCTCAGGTTGAGTGGATGTTGGGGATGCTGGGGGTTCTGGAGGGTAGCCGTTGGGGGACCAGGCGAGTCGTAGCCCTGGGCCCTCTCTGTCGGAATGTTGAGATGGCCACCTCGGCCGCTGGGAGTGGGCGGGACATTGTAGCCTGCGTTGGTCCCGTACTGTCCGCCATCTTGGGCGGGTAGAAAGCTTGCGTTGGTCCCCTCTGGATTCGCTGAATACAGCTGCTGGTCGTCCCTGTAGAAAGACGGCTCCGTGTACTGCCTTGATGTGTGCAAGGGGGGGATGCCTACGCCAGGCCCGAACGACGCGCCGTCTGGGATATAGGTGGCCGAGGTCAACGCCTCGATCGCCTGCGGATGCGACAGCTGCTGTTGCTGGGGCGGTGGTCCAGGCGGAGGGGGCAGGGTCGTCTCGTATCGTGGATACAGGCCGGGGTTGTATCCTTGCCGCGGAGCTCCCCAGCCATAGTTGGGGGGTGGTGGGGGCAGCGCGATGCCGCCCAGGTTGTTGTTCGACGGGCGTGGAGGGGGTGGCGGCAGGCTCATGCCCACATACGACGCGGGCGTTGAGGCGGGCTGTGGCGGTGGAGGGGGCAGGTATTGATGCATTGTCTGCTTGTTCAGATAGCTCTGCTGCCTGTGGACGGGATTGGGGTCTGCAACGGTGTGGGCTCGCCCTCTCGGGGGTCCCGGCGACAGCAGCTGTGGGTACGGAGAGTTGTTGCCCGCCGAGGGCGTGAGCAGCGACGAGGGCGCAGAGATGAGCGAGATGTCGAGGTTCGAGCGGTTTGTGGACAGCGGCGTGGGCGGCCCACGACGTCCGGAGCGATCAGAAGTGTTCGAGATGTTGGACGAGGACCGCTGCCGCGAAGCAATGGTCATGTCTGGGAGGGCGGTGGGAGGTCCTCAGAATTGGCAGAGGGCGGGCGTGTGCATCACGGCATGACGAGGCCCGTCGTGAGTCGCAGCCAGAGCGAGCACCTCGGTCAGGCTGCTCGCGCGCACGCTGGAGCGCTTGGCTTGGTCTGACGCGCGATGCTGGGCGGAGAGGTCACCGGGAGGGCAGCGCAAGACACGGTTCGAGAGCGCAGAACACACAGGAGAGGACGGCCTGGAGAGTGAATGATGGATGCTGCGAGGCGCTTGGGGGGGATGTAGGGGCGGGTCAGCGTCTGGAGCAAAAGACGCACGCCGCAGCGGACGGCGCTTGGAGAGGAGCAGGTGGGTGGTGCTTGGCGGGCGCGACACAGCTGATAATGGAGACCGCAACACGATTGCAGGACGGCTGCGGCGAGCGCCAGAGAGCGAGGCAGATGGAGACGGCAGCAGACACGGAGAGACGGACCAGACCGAGGAGGAGGAGAAGAAGAAGAAGAAGAAGAAGAAGGCGGCAGGCAGCGCGCACGAAGAGACGCTCGCCGTGAGGGCTGATGGGCGCTTCTCCACGTTCGGGCAACAGCGCCTGGCACGCAAGCAGGGCATTCGGAGCACGACCAGTCACGTGATGATTGTGGATGTGTGGCGGTGCGGCGTGTGGCGTCACCGGCCGGGCCCTCGTCGGGCCGTGGAGCGTGTTGCCCATGCCGCAGCCGTGCCGTCGCGACAATCCCAGCCGTCGCTCCCGTCGCGTGCAAAGAGCGGTTGCATGGGAATGGGAATAGCCGCCGCATGGAAATAGTCGCCGTGCCCAGAGCGGTGTAGAGCGCGCGCTGCAGGTACATACCATATTCCACTGCGAGCTCGCCATGGTCACGGTATGCGCAGAGCCTCTGTCGAAAGACGTACTCGTACCTGGGTAGCACTCAACAAATTCGTAGCGTCGCGCATCTTTGCACCGCAATGTCACCCTGCAGGCCAGTTATCTGAATGTCGGATGTCAGGCCACGCCCGAGGGTGATAAACTGTCTGACCAACCATGCCGTGCCCTGACATCATATAAAAGAAGCCGCGAGGAACCGCAACAGACAAAACCACTGTGCACCCCTCCCCTTCCACTGCCTTTCACCTCACTGTCCAAATCGGCAATCGCCATGGCTGCAGATCTGAGGTCCCAGGCGATCCAGAATCCAATTGATATTGCCGAGTACCTGTTCAAGCGTCTCCAGCAAGTCGGCGTCCGCTCAATCCACGGCCTGCCCGGCGACTACAACCTCGTAGCGCTCGACTACATAGCGAAAGTCGGCCTGAACTGGGTATGCTACTCTGCGCCCTTGTCGGGCAATGCTGACAATCTGCCAGGTCGGAAACTGCAACGAGCTCAACGCTGGTCTGCCGTCCCCCAAGCACGTTTCTCTGAACATTGACACTGACCTCAGGAATTGCAGGCTACGCAGCAGACGGCTATGCGCGGGTCAACGGAATCTCCGCCATTGTGACGACATTTGGCGTCGGCGAGCTCTCTGCCGTCAATGCCATAGCAGGCGCATATTCTGAGTATGTGCCCATCGTGCACATCGTGGGCTACCCCTCGACAACGGCACAGAAGGATGGCATGCTTCTGCACCACACGCTGGGAAACGGCGACTTCAACGTGTTTTCCAACATGTCGCGCCAGATCTCCTGTGCCGTGTCCATGATCAACCACCAGCATGAAGCAGCAACGCTTATCGACAATGCCATTCGCGAGTGTTATCTCCAATCACGCCCGGTATACATCTCGCTCCCCACAGACATGGTTCAGAAGAAGGTTGACGGCGACCGACTCAAGACCCCCCTGGATCTGACCTTTGCGCCCAACGAGGTTGAAAAGGAGGATTACGTAGTGGATGTCGTTCTCAAGTACCTCCACGCAGCTCGGAATCCCGTCATTCTGGTCGATGCCTGCGCCATCCGTCACCGCGCTCTGGACGAAACCCACGAGTTCATCAAGAAGACGGGCATTCCAACCTTTGTGGCGCCTATGGGTAAAGGTGCTGTGGACGAGACACTCCCCAACTACGGGGGTGTCTATGCAGGCGACGGAAGCAATGCAGGCGTTCGCGAGCGCGTCGAGTCTGCCGACCTTGTCATTAGCATCGGCCCTATCAAGTCCGACTTCAACACCGCCGGCTTCTCGTACCGCATCTCTCAGCTGAACACCATTGACTTCCACTCCTACGCTGTCCGCGTACGGTACTCGGAATATCCCGGTGTCAGAATGAATGGCGTCCTCCGGAAAGTCACCGAGAAGATCGGAAAACTGAACATTGAGTCTGGCCCAAATCCCACAAACGAGATTCCAGACGAAGAAATCAAGTCTCCCGAACCGACCATCACCCAAGCCTGGTTCTGGCCTCGTCTAGGTCAATGGCTCGAAAAGGGTGATATCATCATCACCGAAACCGGAACCGCCAACTTTGGCATCTGGGAAACACGATTTCCCGCCGAGGTAAAAGCCATCTCGCAAGTGCTTTGGGGCAGTATCGGCTACGCGACCGGCGCCTGTCAAGGTGCCGCTCTCGCCGCGAAGGAATTAGGCATCAAGAGAACAATTCTCTTCACGGGCGACGGCTCCTTCCAACTCACCGCGCAAGAAGTCTCGACTATGCTCCGTAACGACCTCAACCCTATCATCTTCGTCATTTGTAACAACGGATATACCATCGAGCGCTTTATTCATGGATGGGAAGATAAATACAACGACGTCCAAGAATGGAAATACAGAGACTTGCCTGCAGCATTCGGCGCGCGGCCCGACCAGTACAAGACCTACAGGGTGGATTCGAAGGGAGGGGTAGAGAAGCTGTTTAGGGATGAGGAGTTTGCAGGCGCGGGGACGAAAAAGTTGAGGTTTGTGGAGTTAGTGATGAGGTGGGATGATGCGCCGAAGGCGTTGATGAGCACGACGGAGAGTACAGCGAGAAGAAATGCCGAGAATTAATGGGAGGCTTGACATTGAGCATGAGCCACACAAGAGTCAAGAGTATGGCATGGTATTAATGGTTTAATGAGGATATATTTTCAACTCCAGGTAATGAAGTCACGGCTGTCAATAACAAAGTTCAATTGCACCTACTAAAGATACAGAAAATATATGCAGTTCACTGAAGCATCACTCTGGCCCAGACTGAATGAATTTCCATTGTCATCTCCCGAAGCTCAAAGTCCATGCTGCCCGTTCACCACTTGCACGGGTGCATTCCTACCCAGACTTTCCTGTCCCGAAGAGAGGGTCATGCAAACGCACCGCTGCATCGAGTCTACTTCCTCAACCCACGTAATTCAACCCATTCCCTGCTTGTCACTGCCATATCCAACGTCAGCATGTCCATTCGAGAAACTTTTGAAATCTGTCACTTGTCGTGTGGTCGTTCTTGGAACGTTGACAGGTCACAGATGCCGAAGTGGCCTTTGGTTTCCGCATGGAAGAACCTGGGGGATGGTTGAACTACATGCCCGACAAACCCTGGATACCAAAACGTGTGTGGAATGCCCAGGTAACATCGTGGACTAGAGGGGTACTGATGAATGTTGCGAATCTAGGGGTGTGAGAAAGGCCCAGAGGCTAACGCAGAAGCGTTAGAGGTCGTTCACCTTGGCGGGTTTGGCAGCAAGGCTTCTTGGACTTCATGCTCTAACTTAATCTTGTTGCTTGATAACGCAGGTCATTCACAGAAATCTTTCAGGGAGGGGCTCACGCATATCCAATATCGGAAAAGTTTGTTTGGTCGTGGTTTCGGTTGCAGTTTGCATTGCTAAAGCCTAAGAGGACAAGTTTTATTACATACCATACTCGTACCCAGCATCTTCACGGACATTGGAACAACTCAAACGTTGAGATCTATTCTGACCATGCCTCGTAGGAAACGTCACGGCAAACAAGTCCAGCATCGACGAGACTTTCCAAACGGAACCTTTTCATCATCTACCCAAGGATGCCTACTTTTCCTTCCCCACCCTGAGGCACATCAAAGCTTAGCATTGACATCTCGTACCCCCGGGCCCAGTTAGCGCTAACTCACCGTGACCCAGGCGGAGCCCGAAGCACGCGCTAGAAAGCGTGAACAAACTTGCATCCTGGTTAGCATGTGTGCTATCCTAACTCACAAACACAACTTGGAAAATATCGCACGTCAAGACGTTAGCCTTGAGCTCGAAACCGAAGCCTCAGTCTACCCCACCAGGCAGCTCGTTGCGAGCAACTGCGGTGTTCGAAGTTGTATGATGTGCAAGTAGAAGTTTGGGCGCAATGGGGGCAGCGGAATAGTTGGTGGAGCATCAGAACATCGTCGCTGAGGTAGAGATGTATAAGAACGCCGGCAACACACTCTCAAGGTGTTTCTCATCCTACCACAGTTTCCCCTCCTCTTCTATTCTTCCCTTTGACTTTCCCTTTAGCAGCGTAGTTGCTCGTGACGCTCCCTCTCTGCATAATTATTCAAATTATCAATCGTAATCACCAACACCTTTCCTATCTCTTCAACTAATTGCTTTCAATCTTTTGACTAAACCGCCGTCATGCTGTTTTCTACGACCACGGTACTCCTCACCACTCTCTCAGTCCTCCCCCTACGTGACTACTTATGGCAAAGCCGCCACTGTAGCTAGCGACGCAGGCGGCAACGGAACTGCCCTCGACATCACGGGTAGCGTCGTACCAGGTCCTAGAAAGAACAAGGTTACAGAGGTCGATACAACTGTATTCGGCAGCACCAAAATCGCAACTGATGGCTTGGGCAAGATGACTGGAAATGGGCAAAACAAGGCTGCGGATGTAGCTGGCAGCATGGCGTTGAGCGGATCAACGCTCCCCCAGGTCAGTGACAGGGGCATGGTTACCGGAACCTTCCACGTCGTGACCACTGTTAATCGATTGACAGCAAACAAGGCCGGTCCTTTTGGTGATTTAATTGCGTTTCAGAGGCTGGCGCTGGCGCTGGAAATACTACAGCAGCGGCTGGAACTGCTGCATCTGCTGGTACAGGCCGCACAACCGGTGCAACCGGCAACACCAGAGCTACTACTGCCGCAGCTAGCATGGCTTCTACAAAAGGCACTACGGAAAGTGCTAAGGGAAGCACTGCCTGTTGTAGAACCACAGGCAGAAGTACCATCCCCAGAGGCTTCCTTGCACAAGCGTCTAGCTCGAAGGCTGCTGCTGGAAAGTAACATGTTGAAGGATCTTGGTCTTAGGCTGAGGTCATTCTTGCGATCTCTTAGCCTTCTCCATTTCTTGCTATTTATATACAAAGACTTCATCTCCACTGTAGAAATGTTTCACTGATTAGAATCTTTTACTCTTTGTACGCTCTGAATGGCCAACTGGGTCTAGTCGCGATGACTCGGCAGAAATTCACCCTTGGTATAGTCACTTCCGTTAATTTTGACGAAACTGGAGAGCGATATAGAGGACATGACATTTGTAGCTCAAACGTATAGAAGTACCTCGTATGGTAGTGACTACTCTTCTAGCATACACATCATTCAAGCCGACCATACCCGACCACAAGAACATCCCTTGTGTATCGAGAGCTTTTCAGTATCTGGACGTATGAAACAAGCACTCTGTTCTCCGGGCCCTTCGCTGAGAAACAGTTGCATTGGCGCCATGCTTTTCGGTCGGGGTGGAGGTTGAAGGAGAAGGACTGGGTGGTGATAGGCGCAAATGGGGGTATCGATGACTGGGAGAATTGGTTGTTGAAGGGGAGTGTGCACTGGGTCTGGATCGGCGTCGGTTTCGTTGAGAAGGCTTTGGGTTTCTAGGCGCTCTTGGGTTGTTGGTGCTTGTACGAGATGGGGAGGAGGAGGAGGAGGAGGAGGCGAAGGTGGATAAGGAGGACACTCAAGAGGTTTTGGGGGCTCGACGTCCAATCTGGCTCCAAGTGGCAGGGGGTTTGCAGGTCTAGCAAAAGGTGTATCTCTTCCTGGTTTTGCCAGTCGAGTTTGAGGAAGCTGTTGGAGAGGGGTAGACATTGGTGGTATCGAAGCTGCGTCGACAACCTACAACAAGCGCCTAGGTAGAAGTCCCGGAGACTGAACAAACCAAAGCTTTTGACAAGATACAGGTTATTGACAAAGACATTCGTGTGAAAATAGAAAGGGAACGAATACGCTCGGCTTAAATACTTCATCCACAGGAAGAAGGCAAACGTCAAGATAGCAGCCATTGGAATTGTGGCACCATCTATTTTCATTCAGTTAGCATTAGATGTAGCCATCCTTCCCCAGCTTGATGCCATGTCACCATTGCATAGACGTATGCACAATGTGTCAGTGGATATGCAATACGCAATTCGAAGATCAAGTAAGCGGCACCAGTCCGTGTGTTCTTGGTGCATACAAATAACGCCCCGCACTTATGTCACATATGTGCCGATTCAGACATGAAGTGAGTAAATACAACTGCTTCAAATTCGACCCTATATTGATATAGGATGCCAGGGTGAAAGGGACAGCAATAACATTCCGGCAACAACCAAAATGGTTTTAATTGCTATCTCTATTGCATGCCTTTCATGAATGGAAATTGTAGTCACATATTAGTCTGACTCGCATTCTAAGTTGCGGGTCCTTTACGAGGTGAAGGGTACTTAGAAAGAATGGGAGACAACAAACATACACGTTCCCCGCATATCACATCAGTTATCACTAACCCGTAGAAAATTGTCTTGGTATATCTCGCCTACAATACCCTGTCACTGGCCTCTGTAGAAAATACCGTACCGGCAAATATGTGGGGCAGGGCAGCGAATGACTGGCAGTACAACCCAAGAAACAGCGAGTAGTTCGGTCGCATAAAAAGCGGTAAGAAGGCCTGACTCAATTATGACTTTAGGAAAATGCAGGGGTTTCCGCAGCTATTGACCTCGAAGCCTTGCATTAATTGGTTGGCTCACACCCACACACGCGCTCGACCGAAGCCCGAATCAATACAATTAAGACAAAATTGGGTATCAGTGATGGGCCTGGAATAGACAATTCGCTTGTTGAGAAGTCAAAATCATGAACCTACCCTTACCTATAAAGCGCGTGTGGCTATTGTCTGTTAGACTTCTCTGAGGTATCACCACATCTGACCTTATGCGAATGCGGACACGTTAAGGAGACGCTGCTTTATCATTTGAACCCAGTTCAGGGTGTGTGAATCTCCGGGTGAAGTATTTGAATCCATCACATTGAGCTGTGTTGTTTGGTCACTTCATCGATGATGGAACTTGAAAGTTTGGCTCGCCTCACTTCTGTGAACCTCAATTCGTTCAATGGTTTGGGCCCAACACGTTTGTTGGGTATTCTTACATGAAACCGGGAAACTGAAACCATAATTCAATAGAGGCTGCAGCTAGCCTACTATCTGTTAGCATCTACACGAGAGTTGGAAGTGAAAGAACAGGTTACGTTAGTACGCATGTGGAAGCACCCGCTTAGCTGAGATGCATGCAGCCGGCGCATATCAAAACGAGGATCAACCTGATTCGTTGCCTTGCGCATTGGGCCTCACGACTTCTTATGGAACTTTGCATATCTATGGGTTGAACCAGGCTTTGTGTTGATAAGAAGCGGACCTATAGCAGAGACCATGGGGTCTGACAGTGTGCTTGGTACAAAATCTGAAGCCAGGGTTCTCACAGACCTTCTTTTTATAGTCTCCTTTGACTTTCATGACAGCGTCTTCAGGGGAACTCATTTCAATTCTAAGCATCATTCATAGCATTTGTTTATACTTCTGAATACCGCATCGCTCTGAAGCGCTCCGACCTGCCTCTCCATCTTCCTTTCTTGTCGTAAGTCTTGAGGGCTCGTCAACCGTTCCCATCTCACACCCTTGACAATGGAACCAAGTTCGATCGCACGCCCGCTGGCATCCTTCGAGCTCGCGAAGAAACCTGCACTGATACCGAAAGCAATAACAGATAGAAACTCGTAGATCTACAAAGTGTCAGCTCCAGTACCCAAACCCCATAAATTCACCAAGCCGCAACTCACACAACAAGCGTCATCATACACCATACCGCCACTATTTCTCCCCTCATTGCAATCACTTTGCTCACATCCAAATTATCCACATTTCGGCCACTGAGCACGATGATGGCCGTCCAGACGGCAACCAGGGATCCGGCGAATGTAATCACGAGCCAGGGGTGGAGTATGTGCGGGCGAGCAAGGAAGAGAACAATAACCATTAATACGAGGATTCCACCGGTTATAGATGTGATTTCGATGGCCCATTGGGTTGCTTCTAGAGCGCTGCGACCGTATCAGTATACTTCCTAACGATTGGGTGTTTTTGTGAATCCAAAGGGAGAAACTAACCTCGTAGAAGGTATACTACTACCTCTGGCAGCATACAAATCCCACAGAGTAGCTTGAAAAGCCGCAACGACAAGCCCTACATGGGCCAAACAAGCAAGTGTCAAGCAGGCCATAGTGAGTTTGAAGTTCCATGGCTTGGTATCCTTGATTGAAGTAGTCCTCATCGTTCATAGACTTCATATATAGGACAGCTGAATGGTAAACGCAAGAAAGGCAAGCAATCTGGCGGGAGCGGGAGCGGGAGCGGAACCAGGCCCATGGGAACAACCCCGAGCTTGCCATCATATAAGATTTTGAACGGAGCGTACGTTTCAAGCGATGGATTGGGAATGGGACGTCTGCGCAAAATCCTTACGATGCAATCTAGGTGAAGAATGGTGGCGCGGGCTTGTATGGTACGATGGAAACGCTGGAACATGGGGCTGTCTGACATGCTTCGGACTTTTTGATTGTGAGGGGCTTGAGGGAAAGAATTGCGATCACAATTCTAACAAGGAGTGTACAGCGTGGTATTAATTTTTTAGGGTGCGCTTGATGCCTTACCTTATCACAACACATATATTAATAATGAGGCATTGCAGACGACCTTGGTTATGATTTTCATGAAGATTTATTGACCTGCATCTTGGTGTGTTGTCATTCTTAGACCTGAGTTAGAGGTAAGAGCTTATCGTAGCTGCATGAGTGATGAATCCTCCGGGCTAAACGAAGGTCTCAAGTAATCAGCCTCATTTGCATCCTTCCACCTCACCGGGAGAAGTCGCATCGATCTTGTCCCACATCGATGGTCGTTTGTCCATTGTATGTTCAAAATTTAGCAGTCGACAAATTCGCCATCTTTCAGAACCATCCTTCGACAAGGTTTGAGAACAGCGTCCTGGTATTGTACTCCGATGATCATAACATCTACCTCTTCTCGGCACTTGATATCTTTGACCCATTCCAGATATGGTAGACTTTGTTTTATTCCAAACCCTGTCCTCATATCCTGACGCCAATAAGCCCAGTTCGGGGGACTTAACGTGGCGGGGTTGTTGTTCCAGTACTGGGTGGTTTGAAGGTGGTAGAACTCTCCCCAGCACCTGTCATTCAGAAGAATAGAAAGCTTTTGTAGATTGGGCATCTGATTGAGGATCGACAGTCCGTTCGCCCTCTGGGTGTGATTGTGCTCAGAGCGTGGCTGGGCGAAGGTGGAACAGAATGTGAGGCGGAGAGAGGAGATGCGGCAGAGGAGTTGCATGTTGATATTGTCATGCAAGGTGACGATGTCCATTGGCATTTCAAGGTAGAAGGTTCGGGTAGAGTAGAAATGGTCTACAGCTTCCTCATACCTGTGACACTGATTAGTATTCAACCAATGATTACCTGGGCTGGATTGGGGAAACTCACATTCTCCCACATCCGAGGAAGACGCTTGGTGTAATGAAAGAAATGGAATAGATATCTGCATATCTGTTATGCCAACATGTGTTGAGGTTATTAAGGTACTCTGTCCCATCTGAATGTTCTGGGTGACATGGTTTGAAATATATGCCCTTCCTACTCCGTCTGACGCAAAAGTGAGAGTGCTGTTGAAAGGCGTAGCTATAGATAGCGAGACGGATTTCGGCTGGTAGAGTCGAAAAGAAAGGGGATTGAGATTGAGGGTGTGTCTGTTTCGACTGGGGATTGTACGGGATTCTTGGGTGCGAAGGGGCAGATTTGTCGTAGTAGAGGGGTGTTCGAGGCTCCTTTTTGATGCGCTTGGCCAAAGAAAGACAGGAAAAGATCGGCATTGTGGTCTTGCACAATCCGCAAGCGCAAGTTCACCACGAATGCAAGCGAATAACAATCTGTTTTGCGGCAAATGATGGAAGACTCGTGCGATAGGATTGTCTAGCTTATGAAGGGCTGAAACTTCGCTTGCTTTGATGGCTGTGCAGTTCAGTGTGGCGAAGCGAGTCATGGGTGTTAGCACGGCTACCTAGCAGTGAACATATACCTGGAAGGTTGATCGAACTGCGACATCTCCCACCTCATGTTATCGAAACTTTAGCGACCCACCACTTGTCTTTCTGCAAAAAATTGTAAGCCTTCTCGTTAAATGGTTTAGTGGTACCGAATTCCGCTTGTCGCACAGGACACAGGCGTTCGATTTAAATTCCCCGTCGGACCACCACCTTGAAGGCTCTGAACGAGTGGATTCTCTGGTTCTTCTGACAGGCTGGGGGGCAACCTCTTGATATAGGATGCCCCTTATTGCCATATTTCATTGTTTCCTATGCTTGTCTGATCATATGAGACCTACAAGCCTCCTTACACATATGGCAACCACTTGTTCCCAAAGAACACAATGTAAAATTCTGGCTTGTGTCATCTTCATCTACTCATCGTTCCAGCTACTATTCTATCTCTCTCATCTGAAAATATGTTATCCCCATCGGTAATAGCACTGCAATTGTAGAGATGTTCATCTCCAATTCTTCGGAAGGAGTAACTAAGCCTCGGGCGAAGTTTAGAACCGTGTAAGGCTCTAGGCAATTTTTAATCGCTTCCAATCAACTGTAAGTGAACATTCATTATTATGGAGCCACCAATTCCTTATCATTTGGCTTTCTGCTTCCCTTGCGGCGTACCAGTTCTTAGACTTTATAGCCTTTTGCAGATTCCCAAGCCCGTTTTGATCATAATTAGCCACCATGCTAGCCTCCATACCTCGCATCTGGTCAGTCCTCTCTGAAGTCACGTACATCCCTCCTTCGTAACAAACAATAATCACATCCACTCACGGGAACAGGCCTTAGCTGTGGAAGACCTTCGCCCATTCTGGCAAATATGTGATTCCAAGATGTACTATACTTCTGACCAACAGGGGAAGTATGCGTGGGATATTCCTCGTTGTCCGTTTGTAACCTGGTCGCTCGGTATCGGACGATATTGCAGTGATTGAAGTTGACGCTTTTGAGAGTTAGGGAGTATCTGGTGATCCAGTCAATGATCTAATCGTGGCAGATGTAGATCTTGGTCAAGGACAAATGTAGGAGCTTAACAAAATAGGCCCGGTGGAAGTCAAGCTTAGAGAAATAACCATCATAGTATTCGGACTTGGGATCGGGAATCTGCAGATTGAACTTATCACGGCTGACGTTAGTTGAAGGGTTGGCATGAAGGGCTTGCTGGAGAATATGGTTGATATCCTCATGCAGGTGGGGTGCCTGAGCTATATGTAGAATAAGATGATGCAAGCTTGCAAGAACCCTGTTACAGGCATCTGGGACAGGAAGCAAGAAGGCGTCCGGTATCCCTCGTAGCGGGAGCATCGTAGGTGGCATTTTCTCCCTCTTCACAGCGTCCAGCACTGGGTCGGCAGACAGCTGGTAGTGAAAATCTTCGGGGTGGAGGTCGAGATCGAAGCCCTGTACTATAGGACCTTTTCTACCAGCATCCACAGCTCGCCAGAGCGCGTGAGTAGTCCTCTACAAATCTGTAGATGCTTTATGATACCAACCAGCTTCATATTACCGTACATCCACCTCAGATACTTGGTGATCTTGTCGTTGTTGTAGGTAGTGAACCTTGAAATTTGGAAGATAGCGGGGGTACCGGCGCCTTTGAATGCTTTGCAGGTCAGGCAGAAAGCTTTCTAGGTTTTCGTGAAGAGGTAGAAGGCGATGTGCATGAGAAATTCGTTGGGAACGTTCTTGCCGTTGAAGGTGAATGCCGTTGTGGAAGGTCTATTTTCGAGGAGCCTCCTAGATTCCGGGATGTCCGTGCAACCCGAGAGAAGGTGTTGGTTGAGAGTGGGACTTCGGTGGGGATCGTTGGTACTAAGGTCAGGCAGTGGGTGAAGAAGGGCTTCTGCAAACGCTTGATTATCTAACCCACAGCGATGGTAGCCAGTGAAAGCGCATCTCGCTAGTCAGTATCATGATGTTTGTTGCAGCGAGGTTGAAAGCTCGGACATCCGTGCCAGTGCTTTTTGTAACATATATTGTAGTCTGAGCAGTAGCTGTGGACAAGGTAGGTTTACTAGATGAGGCAATGTCGGCAGATGTTTACACGTCTTGATGGACTCATTTCATGATTGGGCATAGATATATAACGTCTCAGTATGTGGAGTCAAACAGATAGCATATGCCTTAGATAAACAATATTAACCTATTAATAATGATTGAAAAGTTGCGAGCTGATAATGTGTATTTGTTGATAAAGGGGACTGTATTACAAAGATTGGCATGAACTGTGTTGGCAGTTGTCGTAAATAATATCCAGATGTCCATTCAACGCTCTTTCTTGATTAAGGAGAACCACTAGCACCCTGAACCTCCACGATGGCGGGTCCTGCGAGGACTGTATCATCAGTCACCTTCTTGCCATCTTTGGTGATTACAACATAGCTCTGACCATGGAAGCCAACGGGCACGGTAGTCGTGAATCGATTGTTACCAACAAGGGTCGCCGGAACAAAGGTCGGTCCCGTTACACTCATCCAAGCAGCGTAGTACTTAGTATCCTTTTTAGGGTGCGTAATGGCAGCCTTCAAATCGAGGGTTATCTGCGAGTTTGTTGCTACCTTAGGCGTCGCTTTCGCATCAACTGAAAGACCAGGGAAGGCCTTCACAGGTAATTTCCCGTTACTCTTAGGACACGACTTGATGAATGGAGCGGCAAGAGTGTAGACCTCATCAAAGTTGAGGGGTGCGTCGAATGGTTGTGGGAAAGGAGATTGGTCTTGGGCAGCACGAAGGTATGACGAGTGGCGTGACTCTACGGTGAGAATAGAAGCGGCGGCAGTGAGGTATGTTTTATCGACAATGGAGGCAGCAGCCCCAAGGTATGCGGAGACTCCGACGCCTTCAAGGATAGAGGCTATCGCGATGAATGACTTGACGTCGGTTACGCCAAATGCATAGGTACATTCTGCAACTGGAGAGGCCCCCAGACCTAAGAGCTGTTAGTTGCTGAGAGATGAGGCGATGGAATGAAAATGGTACCTTTAATGGCTCCTGTCAGGAAGGATACATGAGTGGTCTCATCGTATGAAACTTCTTTCAAGTTCTTGTAGAAGATGTCGTCAAATCCAGCATCTTGAAAGTCCTTGAGTTGGAACTTGGCCAATCCTTCGCGGTAGAACTTGTCCTCTATAGAGATCGTTAGCTGACTTAGTGTTGCAGTGGTTCAATCATGTGGCTCACCCAGGTGCTCCAAGGTCAGGGCATACTGCAGGATATCAATGTCGGTAATCTTGGTCTTGCAATCCTTTTCGTTGCGCTTGATGATGGATGAGGTAGGGTGGGCAAGAGTGGCAATTGAGCTTGCAAGAATAATCACAGGGATATTGATGGCCTTCATTGTGGATTTGTTGGATTGAGTGGTTGATCAAAGGTTGTCTGAGTTTTGGATATTTGGTTCAACATCCGCGGTCATGGGTCTCTTATATGTTTAGGGGCGAAGTCTTCCCCAGGTCTCGTCGAAATGATGACACCGTCATGACTTTTCTCCGTTAGCCTCTGGGGGTTTTCGAGCGCGGAAAGTGAGGACCCGTACGAGTTGATCGTCCTGCATTGGGTGTTACGAAGGTTTGAAAGACAAAGCCGTGACAAACGCCCAATCTCTAATTCCTATTTGAGCATGTCAAGATCAAAAGAGGGTAGACAGCGGCAACTCCCGTCTTGAACTGAACCAGAAGAGAGCATCGAATTGGAAAACCATGCTCCGGTTACAGAGCTATCCGCTCGAAAAACTTAAGAGTTCGAGGCTATGTATGGCTTTGCCTTGATAGGGTTTGGAAAGTGAATATCTCTCGCTTAGCGACCAATGGAAGAGGCCGGGGCAACAAATAATCGTAGTCAATTCTAGCCGTTCGCTAGCGCGCCATTCTTTCGGAACTGCAAGCATCCGGAGAGGAGCAGAATTACTTTTGAACCAGCGCGTTTATGACAGCATCATATCAAACAAAGGGAGAGTGGCCAGGTGCTAGCAGCTTGCCCCCCAATCTTTCTCAAATTCTTGTGCTTGGGTCATTGGCCTCTTTTTCGGATTGTGATATATATGGTTGGGGTATATAACCACATGATTGAGCAAGAGAAATTGTGAATCGTGCTGTGCTATGCTCGATCATGGTATTGGGCTTTTCGGTAGGTGCCAGGCTTTTTGCATGACACTATTAGCGCGGGACACCTAGAGTCTAGAGATTTCATTGTATGAAGAAGAAGGTCGAGCAATTGGCTTATAGCTTGCTCGTAGTTGTAAAGGTCAATGGGGCACCGAATGGCAAGGTCGTAATGTGACGAAAAGCTATCAAATACGAAGTTGACAGGGGGCTGCACAGCAACGCGGACAATGCTAAACTTAGCACAGTATTTCATGAGCCCTCTCCCGTTTACAACAAACCAAATGGATGGCTCTCTAGTATATTGTGAGCTGATTACTTTCTATAGCAACTATTTTTTTTTAACCTGTACATATCAGAGACGTGTCATGGTAATGCTGGCGCATGGCTGAGACTTACTGAAATTGCGCATCTTCCAGTGGATGAGTGCGTTCTTGAATCCGATTGATTAAAGTCCCCTCTGTATTTTCTTTTCTTTTCTTCGCTTCAAACTTTACCTCTGATAGACCCTGATTCGAAAACATCATTATGCCCTTGAGTGCCATGATTGCCAGCTTGCTTGTGTGGTCGTAAAGCCCGCAACACTAGTGAAAGCTTCATGTAAACCGACAGCCATCAACTTGGTGACGAGTTCCATTGCCTAAATGCCTCCATGTCCACGATCTGAATTAATTTGAGGCGTATAGTCCTGCCAGTGCAATTGATTGATGCAATGGTAGCCAACAACACAGAACTATCAAGGTAGGCTGGGAATGGTTGGCAAATGTATTGGAATCTATGTCTTTTCTATTGCTTTCAAAGAACACTTATTGTCGCAATGACTCCTAACGGTAGCGTCCAGGCGTCAGAGAACACTACCATTTACTCAACTTGGATATCTCGCCTTCATATCGATCTGAAAGATTCATCGGACGCTCTCCTGTCTTGACTTGTACAAACCAGAAACAAGCCATCTCGTGTCTTAGACAGGATACCAAATCTTAGAGGTTTGGGGCAAATCAAAACCCTCTCACTTAATTACATATCATGAATCGGAACTCTTTTCATTCTTGAACACTGTTTGAACAAGTATATACCTCTATTCTTCAAACCGTCTTGCCTTATCTTAAGGTTCTTTGACCGACTGACTATGAGTCGTATGTATAGTTTTCTGTTAGGGCTAAGACATATTTTTCTAATAGATACCGTCTCACAATACAGCCTGATCACCCTTCTTCTGTGTGTACATATGTTGTAACGGTGAGACGTTCTCGTTGGTGTTCTTATCTCTGATTTCGTGGCTGAGCCCTAATTTGTCCTGCAAGGTTTTCACACCCAATTAGAATTTTCCACAGGGCTGTCAGATTCTTTCCTCTTGTACCTGTTTAAACTACAATGCTCTTTGATAAACTTGTGTGATTAATAAGCATATGTGAATTATGAGATCACAGTGCTAGGAAGGATGTAGATGTAAAAAGCTCTCCATCTTCAAAGTCTCCAGAATTCACAACCTCATACTTGATTCATCACAAATTGCACCAATAAGCCTAACGCCCCTCCTGAATCTTCATTCGGCGCCAGGGTGTTTGCCCAGATGGGCCATGTCGATGGCCAGGGTCCAGGCAAAGTTGGAGACGGAATCAAGGAGTGCATTGCGCCCTATAACCAGGTCGGTTCAGCTGGACTCGGTAGCATTTCCTCAAGTATCCACCCTGAAATACTTGAATTAGAAGAGCGTGCAGCATCTATTCGCCAGCGCAACGTTGAAGCCGCCAAAAATAAGTCGAAGACTGTGAGTGTGTCTCGCCTTTCTGATTAAACTACCCCGGAAGGGGTACTAAAAATCTTCAGCGAAGATCTCCAACAAGAAATTGAAGAAATATACCGTGGCCAACAGGAGGCAGCTTGGATGGTCTTCGCCACTGTGAAAGCTGCTCGGGACGCCGTGGATCTATACTCGGGAACCAAGATGTACAACGGATTTCAGTTCAGGAAAATTTAGGTGGATTTCTGCATCACTGGGGTTTCAGAGCCTCGCAATGGTGAGACTCATCAGAGTCTCTTGGACTCTCGTCGGACTCTCAAAGAAGCCGTTACACTCAAGTCGAGGACGGTTTTTTTTAACAACGTGGGTTCATCCAAGATGGCAAGGGCAAAAGGTACTAGAAGAGAAGGGATGGTCTAGATGCCCTATTCGGATTGGACCTGAACTAGGAGAATTCCTTGTGCGATACGGATCAGAGGCCGATGCTCGACATTGAGTGCAGTGTTTCAACGGCATGGCATGGGACGATCTGACCGTTAAGGCAAAACTGTTCCAGACACCCAAATGGATGGGATAATAAACGAAGAGCGCAAGGGAAAGGCCGTTGAGCCTGAGAATAAGCTTACTCTCAAGGGAATGAAGTCTGGCACGACCGAGACTGATGTTAGAAAGGTCTTGGAAGACTTCATAGTCAATAACATGTCCGGCGTACCATCCGCAGATGGGTTCATCTTTGTTTCCTTGCCCGAGGTAGACGCGATCAAAATTCTCGAAAGTACGGTGGTCGTGGTATCCGGGGTCATGGACACCTAATCTTTGTTGATCGCATGTGGGACCGGAGAGATAGGACCACGATAGCACATGCTGCTAAGCTATCCTCCACTCCCGAAAACGATGTGTCAATAGAGCCGAACAAGGCCATGAGCGAATGATCACGGCCAGATATCGATGTGGACGAATCGATATTTTGAATTCTATATACGTGTTCAATAGAAAGGATTCTATGCTCTACAAAGTCTCACAGATGAGTTAGAACGCCTCAACTCCAACACTCAACCAGAGGCCAATCATTCTGTTTGGACGATTCCGATTTTACCCACTATTGAACTTTGAATGCTAGATTCGTGTCCTAAGAATTTATGTTAATTATTTTCATCACACCTATATTGTACATTGGTGCCATGCTTGAGTGTAGTTGGTGCCGAATTTCGTTGGGTTGGGCGCCGCTGTCTGGGAAGAGCTTATTCTACTATTCCTCGGAATGAAGCCTCTTACAACTATAGAGTAAGCACCCGTACATGTCTCAAAATGGTTTACCCGCCGTAGAAGCTATTATGCTATTCTCACTTGCATCAGAAGATATAGGACATCTTGGCTATGAGTTAGGACAGTACGTGACTGTGCTAAACTTCCCATCATATCAGTGCTGTTTTAGATTGTATCCTTCTAGCCACAGAGGAAGCGGAGTCATACACCAACTTCAAGATCAGATGAGATGTATTCTGTTACTACAGTCGGTATGAGCGAGGGAGATAAACACTCCCAGCGCAGGGAGAACATCTACCTGGATTATTACACTAAATTATAATAATCTTGACTGAGTAATAAGAAAATAGAGCACAATCTTGTGAGGCCGTGTATTATATTCACCCTCTTGTTTCTTGCTGTGTATACCTTGCCTTGATCGTATATCGCACAGCGAACCCCTTAGCATCTGCCTCCATATTCTAGTTATCCACCATCAGTAATGTTTCCCTCAAAAGCCTACAAAAACACTCCCTGGAAATAGACAGCTCCTCCGTATCACTTCTCACATACAACGCACTTTGTTCCCCTGGCCCTTCAGAAAGAAAACGCTCCATTGGATCCATATGCTTTCGCTCTTTCTGGTCTCGCTCTTGGAGATTTAGGATGGTGTAGTGATACTGACATTCTGTCGGAGGCTGGCGGGCTGATGGTACCAGCGGCAGGGAGGACATCGGGAGTTTCCGCGTTTGGGGGATTGTAAGGGAATGAGACGTGGTGGCCGGCGGCGTTGGAGGAAGGAGGATTGAGTGGATATGTGGTGCTGGTCGTTGTGTACGCGAAGTGCGAGGCTTCAGCCGTTGAGATCCGATTGCTGCAGGGTTGGCTGGCAAGGTTGAGGGGTGGTAGATTTAAATTGGTGGCAGTTTTAAGAATGGAACAGAAAATTGTTCGACTTGGATTTGTGGGGGCAAGGTCTGAGAGCGGAGGTGTCTCAAAGAAAGGATACCTCTTCAGTGTTCGTAACTTTGAGGCTAGACTACAGTGTTGGGCATTTTTGGATTCAGACTGAGAATCTGCATTTCGTGTCGAAGGACGAGAAATGGGTTTAAATATCTCGTCATTCAAAAGAAGGCAACTGGTGCAGTGTTCGGTAACATGCAAAAAAAGCGAAAGGAGTCACAATACTGCAGATGCAGTGCAGTGTTGGAATGTTAGAATGGGCGAAAGCCATCATGCACACCAATCTCGATACCCGTGCATGTATGCATGCGTGGAAACTTATTAGGATGTGAACTCAGTAGCCCTAAACGAGGGGCTTGGGCTTCCGAACGGATTTATTTGCCGTAATCTTCCCGATCCCTTCTCCAACCGGAACCATCGTGCATTGTGAGAGTATTTTAGACATTGGCGTTTTGGTAGGAAACCCCAATTGTACAAATGTAGAGTTTTCATTCACGTATCGAGTATCCTCATAGTGAAGCATGGGTAAAAAGTACTTTGAAGGGAAGCGCTCCTCAAAAGAAGTAAGCTGATCTGAAGGATGTCGCACGCATCCCAATGACTGTTTGCCGCAGCGACGAATGCAACTGGATCCCAATAGTCCAAAACCATGTCAATGCAATGAAAATACATGTGCATGTCTATACATTTGCTTTCTTCTAAGACTTCTCTCGGATTCTGCTTCCAGCCTTGTCAAAGCCTGCGTCGATGAGTCTAACTGGGAACATGAAGTCGAATTTGTAGAGGCGTGCAGCCCTCCACCGTGTTCCACCAGATCTTGAACCCTTTGACCGGAATTTGATCAGATCTCGATCGCTGCTGCCTGCCTGCACGATCTTTGTATCGAAAGAAGTTTATTGGCTATGAGCGCCACATTGGTCAGGTCACAACGAGTTGCAGGGACAAGGCAAGGTGGCGGATGCACATAGGGACGACTAAAGATATGGCCTGCGCTCGTACCACTCAGTGGTTTTAGGCGTGGGGCAACGCACGAGATCGGTGGCGCCTGTCACCGATCTGGGATGCAGAAGTGGAACGATGGCATTGTGGAACACGCGGCTGGACCAGAAGGAAACCAGGCCAAAATGGGAATTAGAAATGTGCCATGATGCATCTTGAGGTGACGCATATGCGGTGTTAGCACGGCTGCAGAGTCCCCAGACCGAGCAAGATCAAGTCCCACAATGTTGCATCATGCGCCCCGTATCTCTTTTCTCTCGGTTCCCCCTTTCTTTAGAGAAGGTCCGCATGTGCGTAAATATTGTCCTTCTTTTTATTCCTCCTCTGCAGAAAAGTTTCTAAAAACAAGAACTCTCAATCTTGACTACCATTTTCCGACTGCAAGTGAGCCGGAAGCGTATCAGACTGAGCAGAACCAATGCCAACCTGAGACGCATATGAAAATGCTTCAGTTTTTATTCAACTGACTGGCAATAAAGAAGGCGTTATGATTTTCATCCGAAATTGGCCATCTTGACCGCCATGGTGGGGGCGTAAGCGTTTTGGGGCTTTTAGAGGTCGATGCTCCTTTGGAAAGGCAACAAATAGGGACAAGAAGAGAAGAGGGACGCTGTAATGACTGCCTGTCCACACCATGCCACTCTTCTCGAAAAGCTAAATGGTGAGGAACAGGGCAACATGTAGTATCAATATCATCTTAACAACAGAAAGTAAACGACTGCCCCCCCTCCCCCCGCCGAACTACTCCCATCTCTTCCTAAATATTTCCAAACAAACATTTCATCCTTATCCAAGGAAATGAGCCCAAGCCCTTTGCTTTCCACAGCGCCAGGTATATCTGAAAATTCATCACGAAGAAACATCAACTCGTAGTCTTACTATTCGTGGCTCATCGCCGACTCCACATCCCCTGCTGCGTTTCCCTGATCCTCCTCTCTTGCTCCTTGATCATCTCCTCTGTCTGCCCATGCCCATTCCCCCTACTATCAATCTCCATCGGATCCTCATCCTCGGCTGGCTGTGGAATGTTCAGATTTGGCTGCCGTCTTGGCTCACCGCTCTTGATCCCATCCATCATGCCACCGGCAGCCCCGCTCGCTCGTAGCTGGTTAATGGCACGGATTGTATCAATAGCAGCATGGAATGTGCGCCTGGCATTGAAGTTCTTCTTGACAGTGGGTAGCAAGTCTTCTTCACCGTCGGCGCCGCCTTGCTTGCCAAGGTCGACTATCCAGGGGTGCGACAGAGCTTCATGGGCAGTCATACGGCCGGCGGGGTCGACAGTGAGACAGCGGCGGATGAATTCGCGGGCCGTCTGCGAGACGCCGCGCCAGTACTCGAGCGGAGTGAAGGAGTAGTCGGCGACCAGGATGGCCTGCATTTCTTCGAGGTTGGAGTCCCGGTCGAAAGGGGTGTAGCCGCAGAGGAGGAAGTAGGTGATGACGCCAAGGGCCCAGATGTCGCTGTCCGGGGTTAGTCATGCTGTCGGCACGTTTTCTGCGAGCACCTACACAGGCTTGCCGTGTCCCGTCTTTCTGAAGATCTCGGGCGCCATGTAGCCAGGGGTCCCGCATGTGGTTGTGAGGACATGGAACTGCTCCTCGTCCATGATCCTGGACAGGCCAAAGTCGGCAATCAGCAGGTCTGCATTGTCCTCGGGGGTGCGGAACAGCAGGTTCTCGGGCTTCAGGTCGCGGTGCACGATGCCGTGGTCGTGGAGGTAGGCGACGGCGGAGAGGGAGGCGCGGATCAGATCGGCGGCATCCGACTCGTAGTAGTTGCCCTTGCGGCAGATGCGGTCGAAGAGCTCGCCGCCGAGGGCGAGGTCGGTGACGAGGTACACTGGCGGCGCGTTAGCATGCTGCGGCCCACGCTGCACGTGCCGGCCGTACGGTTGTTCATGGTCTCGAAGTAGTCGACCAGCGTCAGGATGTTGCGGTGGCCCATCGAGACGCGCTTCAAGACGGCAATCTCGTTGCGCACCTGCACGTGCTGTTAGCGGCCTCGCCATGCTCGCTGGCGGCCATGTTGGCTGACCATGTGCTCGCGCCCGGCCATCAACCGCTTGTTGATGACCTTCGCCGCATAGTACCGGCCAGTGTCAATGTGCACGCACTCCTTGACCACCGAGTAGCTGCCCGCGCCCAGCGTCTTCCCCGTCTTGTACCGGCATGGCTGGATCTGGGCCGGTCCTCCGGTCGACGCCATGGTCTGCTCCAGAAGCCGCTGCTTCGGGGCCTGTGTCGTGTGAATTCCGGCCTGTGTTAAAGGGCTCGATCCCGCGCGCTGGGTGTCGTCCACAGCTGAAGCGTGGCTGTCAGACGGCGGTGCCCCTCGCTTCGCCTGCGCGGTGGGGTCTGGCAGCACGTACCGAGAGAGGGCGAGGAAGCGGCGGGTCGATATGGCAATGTAGGTGCGTCGAGATGGTGTAGAAAGCCGTCAAAACAGGGCGTTGGGCGGGGGGACGGGG